>JAECUM010000247.1:0-304623 GCA_016617855.1 Megalonaias nervosa | reverse complement strand
GAATATAAAAACTCTGAAATATGGAGGACAGAATGAAGACTGAAAACAAAATGCTGTGTTACAAGACATTTTGACAGCGTTCAATTCAAGAGAAAGAGGCATTCATGTGCCAAGCTTTAAAAGCTTTCCATCATCATTACATCCACACTCACCATTGATATGCCATCAGCAGCAACAATAGATACTACTACCGCTACCAAAGCAGCAGCAGCAGCTGGAGGAGTAGTAGGACTTGGTCGTGGAAAGGGCTTGGGACAGTTAAAGCTAATGATGTCATGTACTTGAGTTTGTCAAAACTAAACATCTGTCCTTTTCAGGTCTTTTGAGGTCTACACAAATCTCTTAGAAAAGAGATACTTCTCAATGACTGCCAAATCAAGTAAAACTTAAATCCCATGACCCTGTGATAGAATGGTGTGCATGTTTAAATAATTTGCACACAGTATACAAAATCAAGACAAAGAAAAGTGTTTTCTTCATTTATTCTCCTTTTTAGAATTAGGATGATAATTTCATAAGACAAGTTCATTCTCTTCTTTCTTTCACTGTTTATCTCTTTTTTATAATTTCTTACCTGGTATGAGTGTTTCCTTTTTTGCTCTTTCTTCTACGGTCTTAATTTCTTACATTCCTTGATCGGGATGGGTACTTATGTTCCTGAGGACCTCTCTTCCTCACCCTCTCTCTTCTTCAGCAGTTCACCTCTTTTCTTAGGACACTGAGGACCAATGTCCATTTTCGTGACAATAACATTTTTTTCGTTGCCTTTTCTCTCCTCTCTCCTGTCTTTCCTTTGTTTTGGCGTTGTGGATATTCTGGAAGCCAATGTCTTGATTTTTGTCGTGTTCTTTCTGAGTGCAACCAAATACTAGAATATGATCACTAATATTCTTGCGCCTTGTGGTCATTCCAGAGCTGTAGACAGTTTATTTTAAGTATCTTCACTGCTGCTGTTATTCCGAAAATGAGGCGTTTATATCTCCGTAGTCCAATATGAGAAAAGAAAGTTCTAATGTTCCTTGTTTTCCATCCAGTTCTAATTGATGGTAGTACGAACTTACAAATCAAGCTTGAAAACACGTTTATACCATTGAAATCTACTATAAGATCATTCTTCGTTGGTGTTACGTGCCTCGCCGCGTAGTACCACTTCATTCGGCAACCATTCATAGAATTATTTGTAACTACATGCCTGTTTCATAGCACAGTAGATTTCCAAAATTTCCTTTGGTTGCAAAGAATGGAGCTGTCGTGATCCAATCTTTAGTCTCAGTCTTGGCTTGAAATTTGCAAGCTATATGTAATTTGGTAATTGATCCTTTCGCAAATACATTTAAGCTGCGGGGGGGGGGAGACTTTGGAGGCGGGGGTTGGCCCCCATTCAATGCTCCGTTTCAGAATCTAAAGGTAAATCTTTTTATGTTTTTGCCAAGTGACGTTGACTCATTAAACTATCCAAAAATGCCTAATGAGACACCGACCCCCCCCAAAAAAAAAAAATACGCGGCCGACTGGGGGGGGGGGGAGAGAGCTCATCAATGCCCCATTTTGCAAAATGGGGGCTATAAAAATGTTATTTTAGCGAAGTGACATTGACTGATTATCTATCCAAAAAGCCAGTCCGAGGCTTGTATGTAAATTTGGTTACTATTAATGAAGGTACGTTTTATCTTGAGGCCCCACATTCAAGGCCACATTGTGAGAATATTAATTTTACCTACGGTAAAATTTGAGGCTAGCAAAAAGGAATGACTGCGACCAGGTTGATTGACGTAGAATATGATGAAATCTTTTATGTCAACTGACCAGTGATCTGTAATTAAATCGTTGTTGTAATGATAATAATAATGAGTGATTCTGCGATTACTATGGAATCTCCTACATTTACATAAACTCGACAGCGACTAGATGCAATTAATAAAGATATTCCAGTACGTGATTCTGTCAAACAGCAACTACAACAACATCAGGAAGGTAAAGTGGAATTTACAGAGGGTACAGAACAGTTATTTAAACCAGTCACAAAAGCGACTAAAGATCTTCTTCCGTTGTTGGGGGCCTCGAGTGGCCGAGTGGACTAAAGCGCTCACCGTCGTTACGAATCACTGCCATCTCACCTCTGTCTGCTTGGGTTCGATTCTTGGATTCGATCAATATGGGTATGTAAGAAAGCTTGCCAGTAGTTTCTCGTGGGTCGGTGGTTCTTTCCCGGGTTTTCCCGGGTTCTTTCTCTACCATTTGTACTGGCCGCCATATATAGCCTATCTTGTGCTGAAAAATGGCGCTAAATCCTATAGCAACAAAAATTCTTCCGTTGTTGGAACAAACCGCTAAAGCAACTGAAAAAATAGCAAAAAGAACTAAAACAAACCCTCACAAAAGATTCTCCGAGTAATTTCAGCTGAAATAACTGCTGCTCAACCACAGTTACAGGAAGAAATACAGCAAGCAATTGACGGTATCGATCAGCTACATGCTGAGATAGGTGATATAAGGGATCTAGTTGAACCAGAACCAGAATCTGTTACAAATCTACCTGCTTGATTTACCAATGAAGGTTTTATAAAACTTCATGAGAACCCTACAGCGATTGCTGCATCAGGATATTCGATTCGTGATACTTTGTTGGACTCAAAAACTGCTGATGTTCCAGATTCAAATTGGGTTCCTTTTCTGTTTCGAAACTGCCACGGTATAATTGAATCACAAAGGCATATAAGCCTGTATTTAAAGATTTTGAGAACAAAGTCAACGAAGCTGCTAAAAATCCATTACTTGGAGATATATTGTCACCCAAAAATCACTATTCAGACCACCGCGTATTGAGGAAGAAGAAGCAACCGGAAGTGACCCTGCCACTCGAGTTCGACATAAAACAAACCTCGCCGGTAATTCACAATAAACTTTGTCCACATAATATCTTCGCTCATGTTGATCGACTGGAAATTCTGATTGATGGAAGACGAGGCAGCAATAATTCCCACGAAATCATCAATGAAGCAGCAGATATTTGTCAGCGTTTAAAACCGGTGGCGTCATGGCCAGTGGTGTCTATCTGACACTTTTCGATGAAATTACCGGCGATTTTTACAGTGAGTGATCAAATAGATCGACGATAACAAATTAAAATGATTATACACAATACCCAACGTGGACCTGAAAACGTCAGGGTGATAAATTCACGATTACCGGTTTATAGCGCGATCTACAGAGATGGACTCTGCGATGTTATTCGAGGTTTATTCAGAAGGATGGCCCCAAAAGCTATTCCAATTGCAAACCCCCCAACCCCCCCCCAAAAAAAAAAACAATTAGGCATGAAAGCCATCGAAGTTGTTCGTGATAAGGGTATTGGTATTATTGGTGATGTTGCTGGTAAAGCATTCCCAGCGATCAAAGAGAGCCTCATACGGTTAGTACGCAGACTGCAAGCGGTCCGACCACAACAGGTAAAACTGCTCAGCACTGAAGTGATGCCGGCAAGTGTCAGTAAAATACTAAATCAAGCTGCAAATGAGCGGTTGAAAGAATTAGCTATTGGGCCATCTCTGACGAACAAGCCGCAGACGATATCGAAAAAAATATAACCACACACCTAATAGCGGATAGTGGTCTGGCCCGTGGTAGTCGGCGATATTGATCTGTGTTAGAACATTGTTCTAGACAACAACAAATTATTATAAAATGTTCAAGCGTGTATCTGATCCCGCATTTGATATGGACGCACCAAGACTCAAAGATGAGTCGATACGCGATTATCATTGTTATTCTTATGAAGCACGAGAACCAGACCAACGTGGACGAATCGAACTACAAGTCCAAGATACATCAAGGTATTTCTTGACCGCAAATACATTTACTGAACTTCGTGGTAAACTTGTGAACAATGATGACACCACATACACTGCAAATGAACGATGTGGATTCGTTAACAACGGTATTGTGGCGTTGTTTAACAGTGCCAGATATATAATTGATGGTAGAGAAGTTGAAGCATGCCTCGATAACATTGATGCAATTACGACGATTATCGGTCTTGCAAGATACTCCGATGACTATTCACGGTCCATCCATGATGTTCGCGAAGGTCATTACGGACGACCCTGACAAAAGCACTGTTGATCCGCAACCAACTGGAATGATACCCCGACCAGAGACGGGCGGTACTGCGACACTCCAGAGCGCCAATCCAGACTTCAACCTGGGTTTTGCAGCACAATGATCTCAGGTTCACGTCTATGGTGGATTCTCGTATGTAATACTTTGTCACATATCTTCTGATTCTGTAGACATGTTAGAAAAGTTGTCTTCGGAGCCAAACATACGTTTGCACGGATTGGAATGGCCACATACAACGATTCTCTTGCTCCATCAGTAACAGAAGAAGCGCTGTTGTTATCGCTCATTGTTACGTATATGTAATTTAATTGCTTGTGTGTTAGTTTTAAATTCTCTTTTATTTTATTTTTATTTTCATTACGTGTTATTGTAATGATAACTTTATTCACTGGATTTGACTTTTTCTCGGAAAATTCAGTTTTCTGCTTTGACCTGATAAACACGCAGTTTGTTGCTACATTATATTTTTAACTGACCTAGTTCCTGACCTTGATTCAAAATTGGTAAACACAGAGCGAAAATCATTGGTCGTAATCAAGGTCATACTTGGCTTGCGTGTTAGCTCTATTTTGTAAATAACTTTTATTATTGAAACTTATAGTAAGATTCGTTCAGTACAATCGAACCTGTATATAGCCTACGTGCTAATTGACATATTATTTTACTGCGTTGTTCGGACTAAGTGATCACGTGACCCATCACGGGGTCTAAACTGCGTTTTAGTTAAGGGTTAAAACAGATATTTTATAGTGAAATAGTCAGTCGTAAATTTATACCTTCGGGCTCAAGGTATTTGCCTTGTTATTGCCAGTTTGATTTAAATTTCTTCTATTTTTTTGGACTTAATAATTTATATTCCCTGGAAAATACCAGTGCTCATCAAAATTCTTGGACAAAAACATTTATTGGAAATTATTCGGAATTCTAAAGCCGGAATATTATTCTTGATTCATAAAATTCAACAAGGAACTGTTGACACATCAACACAAAACAGGATATAGAGGACGTCATCGCCTTCCATCTTGGAACTTCATCGGGTTTCGAACTTTGATTCAATTAGAACTTTATAGTGATAGGACTTATATTTTTAAATTCTAGGATTAATTTTTGGATTAGATTTACAAACCGTAAGTCCTTTTTCATATTGTTACTTTGTTTTCCATGGAAATAAATTATTTTGTTAAATTTTATAAAGCTTGTTGGCTTCACTCATTTCTTTGTTACTTTTGTACAAGCCTACACGCAACAAAGAAAATTGTGGGCTCGTCCGGGATATATGAATTTTGGCTAAAATATTTCAGAAAATTGTTATCTTTCTGAAATTTTAACTCCCCTAGTTTTCACAATATTTTAAATCCCAAGCGTACTATTTCACATTTTGTTTGAAATTTTTAGTGAAATCAACAGGCTTTTTCACAACGTCATCAAAAGTGGAGACTTTTCTTTCTAGTCCTACTCAGGAGCAGTTGGATAGTTTGAAAAAAAGATGAATTGCTTGAACTTGCAAGAAAATACGAGCTTTCTGAGGCAATATCTTCCTTAACGAAGCAAGAAATAAAAAACATTTCGATCCAGTATTTGGTAGAAAAGAATGTTTTGGATAAAAGTGTTTTGGTTTCGATCAGTAAATCTACATCAGACTCTGATATAAAAGTAAAGGAATTGAAATTAAAATACAAGATGGAATTAGAGTTAAGGAAGCTGGAACTTCAGAAAGATAAAGAAGAAAAACAAATGCAGTTTCAATTTGATAAAGAGGAGAGAGAGAGAGAGAGAAAGAAACAAATGCAGCTGCAATTGGAGAAAGAAAAAGAACAAACGCATTTACAAAAAGAAGAAAAACAAAGGCTATTGGAGAAAAAGAGAGAGAAACAATTTGAGAGAGAGAGAGAGAGAGAGAGAGAGAGAGAGAGAGATAAACAAATGCAATTGGAGTTACAGAAAGAACAAATGCACTCACAGATACAAAAAGAGAAGGATGAAAGAGAATTTCAAATTAGAATGAAAGAAATGGAGCTGGCAAGCGAAAAGCACATTTCCACTTCACATACAAATCCAAGTTTTGATATTACAAAGAATTTTAGGCTAGGAACCACTTTTGGCGAAAAAGAAGTAGACAAATATTTTCCTTATTTTGAAAAAGTCGCTGAAATTTGAAATGGACAAGGGAGCATTGGACTCAATTATTGCGATGTGTACTTTATGGCAAAGTCCAAAATATCTTTGCATCCCTGTCATTACATCAAAGTTCTGACTATGACTTGAATAAAGGAATGCATCTTAAAGGGTTATGAGTTAATTCCTGAGGCTTATCGGCAAAAAATTCAGAAAAGAAGCTGGGCAAACTTATGTTAAATTTGCAAGAGAAAAAGAGCATTTATTTGAGAGATGGTGCTTAGCCAAGAAAGTTGAACATTATTATGAAAGTCTCAAACAACTTGTATTACTTGAAGAATTCAAGAACTGTGTCCCTAGTGACATTAAGACTTATCTTGAAGAGCATGAGATCGAAACCTTGGAAAATGCTGCTCTTGCCGCTGATGAGTATTTCTTAACTCATAAAGTTCCTGTTGTAAGCAAGTCTTTCGCTCAGCAGTCTACTAGTAAAAAGGTATTTTAGCCTAATACGACTCCTTCTAAAACTCAATCTGGCACAACTTTTAAAAATCGAGCATCTGATAAGTTTGATTCAAAATCCATGTCTCTTCCTACGTGTACCTATTGCAAGAAGAAAGGACACGTCATTTTTGATTGCTTCAAATTGAAACATAAGCATCAGAATCAAGATAGACCTATCCCACATGCTCTTATTTCTAAGAGGTCAAGGTCACGATCATGTATTGAAAGCAATACATTTGTTGGGTCTCAAAAACCCCAGTCTGATTTTATTATGGAGAATTATGAACCATTCATGTCGAAGGGTTCAATATCACACTTGGGTGATTTGGCCAATCCTATCCCTATTAAAATTTTAAGGGATACAGGAGCTTCTCAGAGTCTTTTATTATCAGGTACTTTGCCTTATTCTGAGAAGTCTTCTTCTAATGAATGTTCTTATTCAGGGAGTAGAGTGCGGCTTTGTTAATGTTCCTCTCCATTGTGTAAATTTGTCATCCGACTTAGTCTCAGGACCCGTGACAGTCGGAATAGTATCTAATTTACCCTTTCAGGGCATTTATTTATTACTAGGCAATGACCTAGCTGGAGATAAGGTTGTGGTTAATCCACTTGTAACTCACAACTATTGTTTGGATCAGAAAGTTGATCCTGTGAAATAGAAATCCCTGATTTCTACCCAGCTTGTGCAGTCACTAGAGCTATGGCAAAGAAAGCTCTTGAGAATGATTTGATAAAGAAAGTATTCCTTTAGCTGACACATGTATTGTTCAGGCTTTTGATGAGGTCACTTTCACTCCTTGTTTGGATCAATCAGATGGTATTGATCACAGTGATCCTCTTTGAAATACTCATTCTCTTTTAACTAATCTGGGTGACAAACGACAATCACTTGTCATCAAACAGGAAAAAGATCCTGAGATCTCCTGTTTGTTTCAGAGGGCCATTAGTGAAACTGAAGCCACTGAAGTACCTGTCTGTTATTTCATTAAAAATTGAAATCTTATGAGAAAATGGAGACCTCCCGAGGTACCTGCTGGTGACGAGTGGTCAGTGAACTATCAAACTGTAGTTCCAAAATCTTACAGACAGGAAATACTTAGTCTGGCCCATGAAACTCCTCTGGCTGGTCATTTAGGGATTAATAAGACTTATCACAAGATCTTGACTCACTTTTATTGGCCAAAAATGAAAAGTAATGTTTGTAAATACTGCAGATCTTGTCATACTTGTCAAATGGTAGGAAAACCCAATCAGAAGATACCTAAGGCTCATCTGCAATCTATTCCTGCATTTGACGAACCATTTAGTAGTAGAATAATGGTAGATTGTGTTGGTCCCTTACCTAAGAACAAGTCAGGTAACCAATACTTGTTGACCATTATGTGTGTGTCAGCAAGATTCTAAGAGACAATTCCTTTGAGGAATATAAAACCTAAAAGAATAGTAAATGCTTTGATAATTTTTTTTTTTTTTTACTCAATTTGGCCTTTCCAAATCTGTCCAATCTGATCAAGGGTCAAATTTCATGTCTGGAATTTTCCAGCAAGTTATGCATGAATTAGGCATCCAACAGCTCAAATCTTCTGCCTATCACACTGAAAGCCAAGGGCCTTTAGAAAGATTTCACTAGACTTTGAAAAGTATGATTAGATCATATTGTTTTGATACGGGTAAAGATTGGGATGAAGGCATTCATTTACTTTTGTTTGCTGTTAAGGAATCAGTTCAAGATTCTTTAGGATTCAGTCCCTTTGAACTAGTTTTTGGACAATGTGTGTGGACCATTGAAGTTGTTGAAAGAGAAACTTCTTTTTAATGAAGATACTGAACTTAATCTTCTCGATTGTGTTTCCAATTTTAAGTATAAGTTGTCAAAGGCTTGTGAGATTGCAAGAGCGAATCTGCACTCTACTCAGTCAAAAATGAAATTAAGGTATGATAAAAACTCAAAGGAAAGAAGTTTTCAGCCTGGTGACAGAGTTCTGGCTCTCTTGCCCATACCACAAAATCCTCTTCAGACCAAGTATTATGGTCCCTACACGGTCGAAAAGAAAGAAAATAATTTATATTAAATCATAAATACTCCTGGGAGGCGGAAACAAAAACAACTTTGCCACATTAACGTGTTGAAGGAGCATATTGAGAGAGACAGCCAGGTAAATCATGCAAATAATTTAGTTGTATCTGTCCCACTCTGAGAGGATTTAGGTGAAGGAATTCAATCGGATTCTATTGATTTTGGAGCGACAAATCTTCGGAATTCAGAAAGTTATGAATAATCTAGACCAGAAACTTTCACATTTGCAATAACAAGAAAGGAATGAACTTAAACAGTTATTATTTGAATATGAGCACTTATTTCCAGACGTTCCTACGAGAACAAACGAAATTTTCCATGACGGTGAAATTGTAAATTCCAAACCTGTGAAACAACACCCGTACAGGATGAACCCTCTCAAACAGGAATACTTAAAAAAAAGAAATTCAGCATTTGTTGGAGAATAATTTCATAGAGCCTAGTAAAACTGACTGGAGTCCACTACGTATACTTGTTCCGAAGCCAGATAAAACTTTTCGTATGTGCACTGATTATAGGAAGGTGAACAGTGTGACTAAGACAGATTCATTTCCATTACCAAGAATCGATGACTGCATTGATAAAATTGGAAATGCAAAGTATGTCACCAAATTTTACCTTCTGAAAGGATTTTGGCAAATTCCACTAAAGGAAAGGGCAAAGGAAATTTCGGCATTCGTTACTCCAGATGGACCTTATCAATATAAAGTGATGCCATTTGGGATGAAGGGTTCACCAAGTACCTTTCAACATTTAATGAATATGATTACCTCTGGTCTAGATAATTGTGATGCTTACATAGATGATGTCATCATCTACAGCAACACCTTGGAAGAACATCTAGAAACAATTCGGAAACTTTTTTGAAAGACTCACTGATGTAAGTTTGACAATCAATTTATCCAAAAGTGAGTTCAGCAGTGCTTGTGTAACATTTCTAGGACATATTGTGGTACATGGACAAGTTAAACCTATAGATGCTAAGGTCATGGCTATCTCTGAATTCCCTGTGCATGTCAGTAAAAAGCAACTGATGTGATTTTTGGGTATGGCTGGATACTGTCAGAAATTTTGTTCCAATTTTCCATTATTGCTGAACCTCTGACAAATTTATTGAGCAAGAAAAACAAGTTTCTTTGGACTGAAAAATGTCAGGAGGCTTTTGTCAAGTTAAAGGCCATACTTGAAAGTGCACCTGCTCTTACAGCTCAAAATTTCAGTCAATCATTTAAACATGTTGATGCAAGTGATGTTTGGGGTTGGAGCAGTATTGACTCAAGAAGATACAAATGGTGTTGATCATAAAGTGTGCTATTTTTCTAAGAAATTAAATAAGCACCACAGAAATTATTCAACAGTCAAGAAGGAATGTTTGGCTTTAAAATTGGCATTACAACATTCTGAAGCTTACATTAGTTCAGCTCCTTTCTCCGATTATTGTGTTCAGTGATCACAACCCACTTACTTTCATCGACAAGATGAAAAACAAAAATCAGACAGTATTAAGATGGAGTTTGTTATTACAGGATTATAATATTGACATCTGGCACATCAAAGGAAAAGACAATTCAATAGCAGATGCACTTTCCCATGTATAGAAATATTATTTCATGTACAGTTTGTATAATTCATAAGAGTTCTTCTTAGGTAATTTTTTTTAAACCTCATATATAATTAATCTATGGTAAAAAGAAAGCTTTATTATATAAATCATTCTTTTTCTTTATGGGGGAAGTGTTGTGTATATATAATTAAATTGTTTGTTTGTTAGTTTTAATTTTTTTAATTTTCATTCCATGTTATTGTAATAATAATTTTTCTACTGGATTTGATTTTTTTTTTTTAATTCAGTTCAGTTTTGTTTAACCTGATAAACAACGAGTAGTTGAAACATTGTATCTATTTTGTGACTTTGATTCAGAAATCGGATAGAGTTTTGAGCAAACAACTTTTTTTATTTTTTTATTTTTTTTTCCCTGAGTAAGAACCATTGATTTTAGCCAAGGCCATGCTAGAGCACATGATGTTAGGCATGTAAAGTTTCTATGTTGTTCTGGGAAGATGACCATGTGACCCTCATACGGGAATCTGTTTTGCGTTTTAGTTAGTCTTATAACTCATTTTATAAGAAGAAATAGCCAGTTGGCCTTTAAACCTTTGAGGCTCAAAGGTGTTTTGTTGTGACCAGTTTGAGTTGAATTTTTATTTTTTTGGAATTAGTAATTCATTTCCCTGGAAATATATATGTAAGTGCTCCTTACAGAATTCTTGGACAAAGACATTTATTGAAATTTATTCGGAATTCCAAGCTGGAATATTATTTTCTGTGATTCAACAAAGAACTGTTGACACATCAGTAAAAAGCTGACTATCGAAGATGTCATCGCCTTCCATCTTGAATTTCATCAGGATTTGAACTGTGATTCATTTAGGACTTTTCACTGATAGGACTTCTACTTTTTAATTCTTGGATTAATTTTGGATTTGATTCATAAACCGTAAATCCTTTTTCTCATTTATACCTTGTTTTTCTAGGAAAATAAATTATTTGTTAAATTTTACAAAGCTTGTTGGCTTCACTCTTTTCTTGTTACTTTTGTACAAGCCTAGACACATAACAATATAAAGATATTTTTTCCTTCTCATGCTGACTCTGTCTCCAGGCTCATAAAAGTTATCTTGTAGTGTTCCACATTTTCCTTTCCTCATTTTGAAGGCTCTCCTTTCCTTGTTTGCAATGGCACAGGTATCACTTCACTGGTTTTTCTTGTGGTGCTTGCTGGACTTATTACTTTTATCTTCTTTCCTGTCTCTATTCTCCTTATAGTTTGTCAGTTGTTTCTCTGGTGTCTTAGTACTTTCTGGTATGGTTTCTGTACTAAATCATTTTCTTTTTTCCTACCATTGCACTTTTCTTGTCTGTTGACCCTTTTCTTTCCTCTGTACGTTTTGGTTGCGATTCTTTTTTGTATCAGGCTGGCAATGCTGGGTGTGTCTCATGGATTCTCTTCTAATTCAAGTTTGTTGCTATTTCTGTCTCTTCTCCTATTTCTCCATTTTTTTAGTTTTTGGTCTCTTTGTACATTTATGTTCACTACTTTGGGAAAAAGACATAGTAGCCTTGTGCACTTCCTGTGCTTGCGCAGGCTACACGTGTTGTCTACATTTTGTATCATTTCTTCATCTGCTCCTTCTTTAGTCTTGCAGTGTCTTCTGTCATGTCCTTTAAATCTGCAGTTCTTGCAGACTCTGTAATATATGCAGCCTCTATAACATGATCTTACTAAAAATCCATGTATATAGAAGAAGACTCTTTCAGTATCTTTGCCTTTTCTCTATTTAAAAAATTCTACCTCCTGTTTTTGTTGTTGGGCAATCCCTCTATGTTTCCATCTTGGCAGTTTTGATTTTCAAATATAATTTTCCTTTGAATCTTTCTGTTGTTGCCTCAAGAGGGATTTCTAGTGGTAGTCTTGTTATGTATACTTCCACAGTTTTGGGTTTAATTTCCTGTCTAAAAGGCAGTTATTTCTCCCATCTTCTCCATGAATTTAATGAGTCCTTTTTCTAGCAAGAGCTCTCACCTTTTGGGTGGATGATAAAAACGCCTTTCTCAGTTCTACTTATTCCTGCCAACTTGTCCCAATGTACTTGTCCTTTCATGTTATTTAAGCATATCAGCCATCTTTCTTTTTCTTCTTTAATGTTCATAAAATCTATTGCTTGGAATCCATTCTCTCTCTTTACTCTGAAATACTTCTAATCTATTTCTTCTTCCATATCTGTATCAAATACTTCTCCATTTCTTTTCTTGACTTGGTAGTTCTTTTTAGGTGTACACAGTGGATATGTATTGTACTAAAATTCACAGTACACAATTAAAACTTGCAAGCTAAATGTTAATTCCTTAAAATTTTCAACATGTTGAATGAAACTATTACTACATTCCATGGAATGGCATCATGGTGTGTACTTGGTGGCCAATTTCTTCCTGGCCACATTTCCTCAATAGCCTTACTGCCACTGGCTTGCTTTGTTGGCATTGTACTTTACAGGTAGCATACAGATTAGCCAAAAGCAACATCTCAAGTGAGAAATGTTCAAATAAACAAAATTTATCAGGCAGCATTTTCACAAAAACAGTACTGATATAAATTTTTGAAATATTTGCAAAGAGTAATATGTAGATATGTTCATTAAGAAGTTTATTTGTCACTTGGGAGAATAATAAAAACATTTTAATCAACCATTTATATCAGAAGTGACCATCCAATTTGACAAGTTCATTAAACTGAAAACTTGAACCAGTCAACAACAAATGACATGTATAGTAACTTGTCAAGGGAGATTATTCTGGAGATTACATACCTTTTACTTCAAGAAATATCAAATTTGGGACAAGTTTTAAAGCATGTAAAATGACTTCTTAACTTTAATTAATTGCCTTGAAAAAAAGCAGTTGGGGCTCTGATATAAAAAAAACTACAAAAACATCTCTTTACATAGCTGAATTTTTAGTTACATATATTCCCATTTTTTGTTCTATATTCTGTATGTTGTTGTGTATATTTAATTTATATTGTGCACCTGGCTTTTGTCATGTTCATGATTGAAGGTTGTGGAGTTTTGCCTCTGACTTCTGATATGATTTTAAGTTGTAAACAAGATGGTTACTAAAGTTCAAGTTCAAGGCCAAGCCTTGTTTAAAAGTTAGTAGAATTTTCCATTAGTTTTCTACAAAATACTATCACATCACAGGTCAAATGAAATATGTATATACAGAGGTTTGGTATACAAACTTTTCATTCCTGTTTTAAGATCAGTCTTTGGAATCATTTGCATTCAGATATATTTTGAAAGGGGTCTTTTATTTTAACAAATCAATGAAATTACAAAGTGCTCATTGACTTTTTTGAACCAAAAACTTAAACTCTACTTTGAAATTATTGAGAATCATTCAAAGACATTTTGGATAGCATCACTGCAGTACATCAGGACATTCAAGACTACTTGATTTCATTCAGAACATCATATTCTTTTGGACTTTTGATAAGACATTTAGAATTATTTGGGATTTAATTCACAATACTGTCCTTTTTATTTTAACTTTTTGTATTCTAGGGAAATAGACTGTTCTGTTGAATTTTAGCTCAATTGTTGGTTTAATTTCCTGTCACATATTTCATCCCATTTAACATTATTGACTATTTACAAATTCATTCTATGTAACATTATTGATTAGTTATAAAATCATCCCACTTTACATTATTGACTAGTTACAAATTCATCCTGTGTAACATTATTGACTAGTTACAAAATCATTCTGTGTAACATTGACCAGCACTGACTAGTTACAATTTCATCCTGTGTAACATTATTGACTAGTTACAAAATCATTACATGTAACATTGAGTAGCATTGACTAGTTACAAATTCATCCTGGTTAACATTATTGACTAGTTACAAAATCATTCCATGTAACATTGACCAGCATTGACAAGTTACAAATTCATCCTGTGTAACATTATTGACTAGTTACAAAATCATTCCGTGTAACACTGACTAGTTACAAAATCATTCTGTGTAACATTGACTAGTTATAAGATAACTCACATTCAGTGCTATTAGCAATGGTTACCTGAAATTGCTTTGCAGGAGGGGTGGGAGTGGAGGCAGGTGGTAAAATGGAGCACAGACAGCATAAGAATCTGTTATTTTTCAGCTCTGAATGCTGCTTAGATAACTGATGACAAAAGTTCATGAAGTTAACAATCATTTTATTAAAAAATATATGGTGTATGAAACAAATGATATATGAAACTAGAATTATGTTCATGTAATGTGTTCAAATAAACAAAATAAATATTTTCATGTAACACAGCCTTGGATGCACTCTAAATTTGCTAAATACAAAAAAGCTATCCATGTTCATTGCAAAATCACAACTACTGAAACAAAATGACAGTTAATAGCTGGGGCTTAAAGGATGCAGCACTTTCCAGATTACTGAATTGATCATTACAAAACTGACAACATTTTCATATTCTTAATTGAAATAATTATAATCAGAAACCTTTAAATTCAATGCAACAGCTGGGAATGTTTCAGAAGATACTGATGACTTGCCAGCAATTCCTTACAAAAAATAATTTGTACACAGTGTGCTAGGCTCCACCTTGTTTATATATTTATTGTCTTTCAACCTGTATGTTTCAAAACTGAAAAAGCAACAACAGTAACTTATACAAATGGGCTATGATGTAACAATATTCCTTGATTTCATACAGTGTCTAAAAGTTAATGACATAGCATGTATGTATGTGTGAAAAGACCTCTTATTGTGAGGTCTTCTTCTACCAATGACCTTTCTGTCAGCACCCACAAAACACCTGGGGAAAGCTGGGTTTTATAATCAAGCTTCAGGTGCTGCCGAGGGTATATACTTAATTTGCATTATATTATTAAGTCTACTGTTAATTGATGGATATCAGTGCTCTATGTTGGGTCTTCCAATCTGGTTTAAGTGACAATATAAACAACAGTGCATAATCCAAGCTCACCCAAAGTAGTTAAACTGAAAAAAATCATAATATTCTTAAAGAGAAACCATAGTTACATCTAAATATTAAAAACAAAACCCTGACTAGACTACCATTTACACCAGGTGATAAACACATCTTCAACCACTCATGTATAACAGCTGGTCATAATATTGCTCCATAGAAATATCAAAGTTATAAATACCAAACAATGGAAACTTAATGCTAAACTGTAATTACCATAAAATTAGACCATGGAAAATTATACAAACATTTATAATGTTCAAGAACTTTGACTTTTAATTTCTATTCAACCTGTCTCATTCGATAAGTCTTTAACTATTCTAAAATTTCAATAATTTGCAAACAAATGTGTGTATCAGATTATGTTTTCCAATATGCTACATATCAATGATTATGTTCTGCAAAATTCAAATAAATAAATAATTATAGCCCACTTTGTATTAGACGTCAAAAGTAAATATCTAATAATACAATGACTATAATCAAATATTGCATTAAATGTTATTCAGCAAGACATTTCTCTCAACAAATCTAATTGTTATTCAGCAAGTCACTGCACTCAAGAAATCTAACTGTTATTCAGCAAGGCACTTCACTCAAGTAATCTAATTTAATCAAACTGATATTCCCTGCAAAAAAACACTTTTAAGAAACAGTAGTTTCTTTTACAGAGTACAAGAAAAGTGCTGTTTTCAAGGTGTTAAATAAATATCCCTGCCTCCCTTTTACTAGATACATTTCGTCTTCTACAGAAATTCCAACATTTCCACATATATTTTATTGGTTCAATTGTAGTTTATCACTTGGTACAAACTTCTCACTTAGTATTAAATACAAGTTATATACAATACAATGAGAATCATTGTTCATCACAAATTATCACAGATAAAACAGTCTATTATATACTGAAAGACTATTATGGACTGAGCTCTCTAATGGTTTTTGCCTCTCACATACAGTAATAGGGCTTAACAGCTGTATGGATGCAGATTTCTTTACCTGCCTAAGAATTACTGGCTTGAATGGTGTCATTTTCTTATTATGACAATAAAATGAGGTTTGAAAAACCTAATGTCAGTTACTCAGTCAAGTTATATGTGGAAATTGTGTCCTAAATAATGTATGAAACATTCCCTGCTAATAACAGCTTAATCAGTCACCTTGTGTACTGCTGTTCAATCATACTGCATGCCATGTTTTAATTTCCTGGACATTTGTCAGATTGCACCAGTCTATCAATACTTCTTGAATCAATGATGGAAGTGAAAACATAAATCAGCATGAAAAACAATGTCAACTTGACAGAAGACTGTGTGAGAATGAGACCAGATCCTATAATATGGCTTTTATAGTGTGTGAACTTGGCCTCTGATTAGTCCCCATTTTTATTTTGTGGCCCCAACCATTCCACAATCCTCATTTTACCTGTTTTTTATCATCTCACTTGTATCAAGTAACAACATAAATCATTATACTTTTTGGGAATTTCACTACACATATCATGGAAAATCTCCCCAAGAATGAAAATTTCAGATAAACAATGGCTGTTCATTTCTGTGTGTGTCTAAGATAACACTGAAATTCCCGTTTGATCATTTAGGGTTTTACAAACTGTACATCAAATCTAAAAGAAATCTGTAAAGGCCACGCTTGGGTGGCAATTGATGACCTTAAGGTCACAAAAATGCTTGATTTAACAATGTATTGTACATCACTAAAAAACAAAAGTATTTCTTTTGTGCTGAAACTATTTGTCCTAACTTCCAACACTAATTTTCAGCATTCTAACCTTTCCTTCAACTAACCTACTATTCTAGGTCTTATTGCAATACTTAACATAGGTCTTATTGCAAGACATAACATGGACCTTTAAAATCAGTCTTATCACATGACCTAACATAAGAGATTATCATTTTCTTTGAAAATATCAGTTAATTATAACTTGAAATCTGTCCATGCAAAGTGGATCCCATGACAATATAACTGAACAGAAAATATCCGAGTCATGCAGGAGCAAAAATTGTGCTAAATTGTAAAAAAAAAGTGATTGGATAATCACACTGTAAATTATCAAATTTGGTTTCAATCCATTTAGACCTTTAAAGGTTATTTGGTGGTAATGAAATTAGTGACAGGCCTGACTGCATGATGGGACACATTGTGATGGATAAATGCAAGTCACACTACCCCACCCACAGATATGGCAACTGTCCAAACCACAATAAAATTGCTTCCATTATAAAAAGATTCCTGTACATTTTGATTTTTATGAAATGACTCCTTTGTGAAAATCAAAGTCCATCAGCCCAATTTATTTATACATAATTCAATATTACCAAGAATTTTGTAAAATAAACTTCATCTTCATTTACACATTAATTTTGAAAAAAAACCATTAATATTGTGGTTAACATAATAATAATAATAATAATAATAATAATAATAATAAAAATAATTATAATAATAATAACTTTATTTTGAAAAGGTAACTCAGTTAATGAACTAATTTATCTCAAGGCTTTTCGTTATGTACAATATTTACAATAAATGCAGCACAATTTGACAAAATTGGACTTAAGACTAAAGATTTGAGTTATTCTGAAATTCAAGCAAAGTTTCCAGTCTGTAACACATGCACAAGCAAAAAAAGCAGTTAAAATATTATATAAACCATAAAAATGCCAACCATTTCTCCTTAACTAATGCTTGAAGTCATTTGTCAATCACAGATAAGTGATTCTGTCGAAAGCCCAGACTGACTATCACAAATAAGAACATTCATATTCAAATAATTCATAAAAGAACCATGTACATGTTGTTTTAGTAATCTGGCCGTTTTTGAAGTCTGAGGACCTAATACTGTGATTGCAAATAAAAGCTATACTCTACTCAATAGCAGGTGTATCTGTCTTTAGTAGCCTGGGTTAGATCATTTCATGCCCCGTGGCTTTACAGTCATCCCTTTTTTAAATATACTTAAACTTTATATAGGTATTAATACAAGTTTTGCTGTTGGTTGCTGAAAAAAAAAAAAAAATTCCACCTACACACACGCTGCACTGCTCTAGGTTCTGACTGCAAAATAAAAGCATCACAAAGTGAAAGAGAAAGATGCACTTCAGAACAATTTAATTTTGCGTTCTAATTAATTAGCCCATGTTCTTTGGAAAAATCTGCACCATACTCTGATTGAATTTTTTAATTATTTAGTGATGACATGATTTATCATTTTTAGAAGACCACATAATTAGCATTACATATCGTTATTGCAGTGTGAAATATACAGATACAAAGAATGAATAATTCACACCAATCATATCTATTTACAGAAGATAGTAAATGATCCCTTAGACTGTTCCGGTGGCCTAGTGGTTAGAGCATCCACCTCGGATGCAGGTTCGAACCCTGGCCGAGTCATACCAAAGACTTATAAAAATGATATTAACAGTTGCCTTGCTAGGCATTCAGCATTAAGAGGTTAGTGTTAGGACTGTTTGACCTGGCATCAGGATAATGCGACTGGATGGGACATCATGCTACACATCTGCGGCATGATACCCCAGTGCTAAACATCACTATAAACTGCCACACTGCAGACACTGTAGCAATATTACTGAAAAATTGTTAAAGCTATGTTAAAAATCTAAATCACACACACACACACACACACACACACACACACATGATCCTTTAGATTACTACAATTTTGTTTCATGCCATGTATGTAGAAAAATACATGCTTTTGGTCTGCATGACCTTGTCCTACTTAACATTTAAAGCCATTTCAAAATTCTGTGCTTGCCAAGTGTCACTAAAATTAAAGCAGAGGTCAATAGGAAAGTTTTAAAAAAGGTCAGATAATTGTGTCTTTCTACCAGAAATCCTAAAATTCCAAAGGCTCTTGCTGGGAATATTTTCCTGAAAATTAACCTTGTGGCCATATGTCTGTGAAATTTAACATAACATTCATTTAAAGGAGCTACAAGAAATGAGACTAATTATTAAATGTACTGTAGAATGTGACACTTTCAGTTCCGGATTTGCTGCTGCTATAGTGTTAGCAATATCCTTCTGTGATTCACTGCTTTCTTCTCTCACTAATAATTTATCAAAATCAATTTTCTTTGAAACCATATAATACAGAGATTCAGCCAATAAAGTATTTTGTTTCATTCTACTGTTTTAAAAGGTTAATAATGAACTGATGACAAGCAGAATTACTACATCAAAAAAACACAACATCTAATAATACAAAGCCTGGAATATGGGACTAATGTATAACACAAAGCCTGCAACAATTGTTGTATCATGCATTTTGTTTTTTTACCAAGTCAGGAGATAAGCTATCACACCTCTTTTACCTTGTGCTTTATTTTTACTATAAAATGTCTAAACAATTGAGAAAAAATAATGACCCCCCCCCATCAAAATTTGACCGGTACTGACCACCCTACAAACAAACAAAGCATGAACAATCACCTCTTCATTAAGCATAATCTGCAACACCTTATTGATTGTCCAACAAAGAAACAATCTGTAAACCAGACCTAGTCATCTTTTAATTTTACTTCATTCAAGTATTTATTTATTAGTATAATGGATAAACAAATCAAAGAATATTTTATATACTGACATTTGAGATATCTTATGAATGGTGTCAGGTTGATCTGCCAGACACTACCTGTAAATACCATAATTTAATGGTCTCAACTTTCCATACCATATGAATGAGCTATTATAGCAACATTAATGCCATTTTGTGACCTTTTGTGACATTTTATTAAATCAAAAAGAGACATCAAATCAGTTTTGCAATCTTATCAAGCCCCCAACACTGATTTCTAAAATTTAAGTGTTGGACAAACATACCTACTTCAAATACAGCACTTCTGACAGCTGAAAAGTACTCAAAAGATACCTACATCAAATACAGCACTTTGGACAGCTGAATAGTACCCAAAAGATACCTACATCAAATACAGCATTTCAGACAACTGAATAGTAATCAAAAGATATCTACTTCATATACAGCACTTCTGACACCTGAGTGGTACTCAGAAGTTATCTACTTCAAATACAGTAATCCTGTCTGCTAATTAGTATTCAAATACAGTAATCCTGTCTGCTAATTAGTATTCAAATACAGTCATCCTGTCTGCTAATCAGTATTCAAATACAGTCATCCTGTCTGCTAATTAGTATTCAAATACAGTAATCCTGTCTGCTAATTAGTATTCAAATACAGTCATCCTGTCTGCTAATTAGTATTCAAAATCTTATGCACCAATCAAGTTTCTGGAATGTACTTGCAACTATTTTAGAAAATGTTGACATGACTGCCACTGAAAACAATGCTATCAATAAGTGATAGCATTATCTCACCCAAGATCTGCAGGCAAGAAAAAAAAAATTGGAAAGCATGGATTATCAGAGTTTACAATAAGGAACACTTATCTTGGCAATGTTGAATACAATTCAGAATAACTTCATGAAAGACAAAAATTCTGAGTTTTGTTAGGGTGCAAATACATGAAACTGAACATGATATGCATGACAGGTTTGGCAAGGATGATGGAGGCTTGCAAATGCTGGAAACACGGATTCTATAAATTGCATTATGAATGAACAGCTTTCATTTTAAATATGGTCCTGAAACAGGACAAATTACTGTTCTGTGTGTGTGTGTGTGTGTGTGTGTGAGAGAGAGAAAGACAGGATGAACATCTCTTGTCAGAATCTTATAAGTCTACCAATTGATTTTTTTGCCAAGTCAGTGCTCAGTAAACACCTGTACACAATAATATTAAATTTCCACTGATATAAAAATGGTGAGATTTAAATTAATATTTCTCAAATATATTACAAAAATGACTGGACTTCCATAGATCCAACCTCTATACATGATATGCATGACCCGCAATCAGCCCGTGTCCTCATATCTCTGTGGTAGGAAAGTTATTCAGCTGGGTGTGATCAACTGTGGCAAGGGGAGCTTTCATATGATCATATCTGAGGTAAACATTTTGAGCCTTGGCAGCCTCATGCTGACGTAGTGTCTCATTCAACAGCGCATCTCCAGTGTCCAGTTTGGACAGTGGAGTCTGTTTTGGGTTTTCTGTGTTGAAGTTCATGGAGACCTCCTTCTCATCATATGTGGTCATATAATCAGGGTCCACTGCATTCTCATCAAGAGAGTAATCATCACTGAAATATATGAAGAGTAATCATCACTGAAATATATGAGTAATTATACTAAAATGTATCAGGATGAGGTGATAATGTTAGAACTGTTTCTGTGATAAATAACAACTTGCAAGTTGAGCATTTAGGAAGGTTTATGCTAATAATGGTGTGAACTTTTCAATCAGGGTGATAAATATTTTGAAACTAGATATTCTCACTCACAAATATCCTTACCAACTGGAATAAGCATCAACCAGCCCTATGAACCATAATTAGGTTGGAAAACTAAAATGGGAGAGGTATGCTCAGAGAAAACCATGTAAGTTCAGATGGTAGAACCGTGGACTCCAAATCAATGAAGCACAAGTTCAGTACCCATACAGGCCAACCTCAGCTGCTCATCTCTGTGTGTCTGTGTGAAAGACACATATCTTCTATTTTTTTCGATATAGCCAATCAAGTGCTTAAAGACCAACCAACTATTATGAGAATGTAGAAAGATTTCCGTATTACAAGTATACAGCAAGACTTCCATACGAGCATGCAGCAAGACTGCCACATTACAAGTATGCAGCAAGACTTCCATATTACGAATATACAGCAAGACTTCCATATTACAAGTATGCAGCAAGACTTCCATATTACAAATATGCAGCAAGACTTCCATATGAGTATGCAGCAAGACTTCTATATTACAAGTATGCAGCAAGACTTCCACATTACAAGTATGCAGCATGACTTCCATATTACAAGTATGCAGCAAGACTTCCATATTACAAATATGCAGCAAGACTTCCATATGAGTATGCAGCAAGACTTCTATATTACAAGTATGCAGCAAGACTTCCACATTACAAGTATGCAGCATGACTTCCATATTACAAGTATGCAGCAAGACTTCCATATTATGAATATGCAACAAGACTTCCATATTACAAGTATGCAGCACGACTTCCATATTACAAGTATGCAGCAAGACTTCCATATTATGAATACTTCCATTTGAATATGCAGCAGGACTTCCATATTACAAATATGCAGCAAAACTTCCATATGAGTATGAAGCAGGACTTCCATATTACAAATATGCAGCAAGACTTCCATATTACAAGTGTGCAGCAAGTCTTCCATATTACAAGTATGCAGCAAGACTTCCATATTACTAATATGCAGCAAGACTTCCATATTACAAGTAACCAGCAAGACTTCCATATTATGAGCATGCAGCAAGACTTCCATATGCAGAAAGAGTTACATACTTTGAAAACAATCCTAGAAGAAAGAGAATTGTTACACAAATACTTTCATATACCATTTTGACTCCAAAAATATTAGGTGTTAAATTTTTTGTACAGTTATAGAATAATATAGCGACAACAATATCATCTTTTTCTTAATTTAATACCAATGGGTTTAATGTTTTGCCTCTTCAAAACAACAATACTACTGTCCTTCTGAAACCGACAAAGCCATCTTCATCGCATCAACTTTCTCATATTGTGCTTCTGTTACATTTTCATTGTTCCATGTGACAAAGCCGTCTTCATTGCATCAACTTTCTCATAATGCACTTTCATTGTTCCATGTGAAAAATCCATCTTCATTTCATGATCTTTGTCGTATTGCACTTCAGTTTTATTTTCATTGTTCCGTATGACAGAGCTGTCTTAAATGCATGAACTTTCTCATACTGTGCTTCAGTTAAATTTTCATTGTTCCAGGTATAGTCAAGACACTGTTCATTCTCTTTGTTAAAACATTTCACAACCACATGTGTGCTTTTAGTTTCAAATGGTAGAGTCAGAGACTCATAAAAGTCTTTTGGCACCACTATACATCTTCATACATCTTTATACATTTGCATGCATTTTCATACATTTTCATACATCTTCATACATTTTTGATTTTTTTAGCATGAAATGTTCATTCAGGATGTATTTTGCCAATACAACATGAAACTGGAGATGAAGGGCATCACAAATATCTGTACCCCTCCCAAACGCATCCACTCAACCTCTTGGCTGTATACAGGATTCAAATCCTTCACTGCCATTCATAAACCATCATGTGATTATGCTCCTTCTATTGGTTTACAAGAATATTACCAATAAAAATGTGACATTTGACCCCTATCCCTTCTTGTTATAATAATAATAATAATAATAATAATAATAATAATAATAACTTTATTTAAAGAAGAAGCTCATTTGGTCAACTGACCAATCTTCCATGAGACCTTCTACAATGACATTTATACAAATATATATATATATATATATATATATATATATATATATATATATATATAATGCACAATTTTTATAAGATGAGGTGACTTAGACAACAAATGCTGTTAAAAACAGTTAATCTACCGCTACAATAAAATAAGTACAAGGCTTCAAGGATGAGTACATATAGGATTCATACAAAACAGTAGTAGCGAACATGTATAAAACACAGAGAGTACATGGTAACAATGTTTTACAAAGTATTAGTACTGAATTAAACAAGATCATACAAATGATTGTTTCTGAAGATGTTGACTAAGAAGCTTTTTAAAAGCTTAGCTTGTGTCAGGTGATTTTATATAAGGTGGTATGGAATTCCATAGTTTGGCCCCAGAGAAAGCAAAACTCTTCTTATGAAACTCTGAATTTGGTTTAGGTAAATATAACTTGTTGTTTGAGATGGATCTTAGTTCATACATATGTACATTTGAAACAAATTCAAAATTACATTTAAGACAATCAGGGGCCAAACCATATAAGGATTTATAGACTAGTAAACCTTTCTGAAATTCAGTTCTCTGTTGAAATGGAAGCCACTTTAGGGTTTTAAAAAGATTTGTTGATGGTGTATCTAAATCAGCATCAAGAATAATTCCACCTGCTCTTTTTTGAAATTTCAGTAATGTTTCCAGATTTTCTATATCCCTATTCCCCAGAATGAACAACAATATTCTAGGTGTGGCATGATATATGCATTGCAGAATATCTTTCTCTGTTCTTGAAGGAGATAAGATTTTATTCTGTTCAAGAGATAAAGCAGTGAATTAACTTTTTTAATGACCTTACCAACTTGTATTTTCCAGCACAAGATATGGTCTATCATGATGCCAAGTAGTTTTTCATTTTCAGACTGTTGTATATCCATTCCTTTTATCATTACTTTGAAATAATTTTTCTCAACTTTTACTCTTGCTCGACTAACTATGATCATGGCTTCTGATTTGGCTGCATTTATCTTCATACCATTGTGTTCACACCAGTTATTTAATTTTACCAAATCATTATTTAATTTAGTGCTAATCTCATGGCCTGTCAATCCAATGTTATATAAAGTTGTATCATCTGTGAACATGATGGTGGTGGATAGCTCAATACGATATGGTGAATCATTGAAGTACAGCAGAAAGAGTAATGGTCCAAGAACTGATCCTTGTGGAACACCTGACTTTATCAGTTTCTTATCTGAAAGTTATTTAAAATAGAAACTTGTTCTTGTCTGCCTTCAAGATAGGATTGAAACCAAGTTAAGCTTTCATGGTTAACTTGATGTATGCTGAGCTTTTCCAGCAGAATTTTGTGATTTACAAGGTCAAAAAAACCTTTGAAAGGTCAAGAAACACTGTGCCTACAAGGTTATCTCGATCTATTGCTGTTAACCAATCATCCATCATACTAGTAAGTGTAGTCTGGTATGAATGTCCTTCATGGAAGCCTGATTGTCATGAATGTAGCAAATTAAATGATTCCAGGTAGTTTCTAAATTCATACAAACATGTCTATATAATATCTTTAAAAGTGATGATAAAACTGATAAGGCCTATAGTTATTCATATCAGAAAGTGATGATAAAACTGATAAGGCCTATAGTTATTCATATCAGAAAGTGATGATAAAACTGATAAGGCCTGTAGTTACTCAATCAGAAAGTGATGATAAAACTGATAAGGCCTATAGTTATTCATATCAGAAAGTGGTGATAAAACTGATAAGGCCTATAGTTATTCATATCAAAAAGATCTCCCTTCTTATGTACTGGAGTTGCTTTTGCCAGTTTTAGCCTGTTTGAAAAAATACCTGTGGAAATACTTAGATTGAAGATATACATAAGTGAAGGTGCAATCAATTGAGATGAGAGTTTTAGGAATTTAGCACTTATATTATCTAGACCTGTTACTGTTGTGACAGCAAGTTGGTCTAATTCATTTAAAATGAATTCAAGGCTTATTTTTGGGATTCTGAAGCACTCTTCCATGCTAAGTTTTGAAGAAATATGTTCATTTAATTCATCACTGGAGAATCTTTTAGTTGTTAAATCCACAAGTTTTTGGTTTCTATTCATAAAGTAATCATTGAGTGCATTTGCAACTTCAAGAGGTTCTTGCTTAATGTCACCATTTTCATCAGTAATACATGTAAATGGCAGGTTATTGACAGATTTACCTCTCATGCCATTGAAGGTTTTCCACAGTTTTCTAGGATTACTTTTTGTAATACTATCTGATATTTCAGTGGAATAACAAGTTTTCTTTGCCTTTTGAATCAATGACTTAACTCTGTTTCTCCATAATCTGTAATTGTCAGTATCTTTTAATTTATGAAATCTATCCCTTGTCTTAACAGCATTCAGTATATCACCTGTAATCCGGTTGGGTTGATTTTGTTGCTTGACTCTCTTGAAATTAAAATGAGCATGAGTGCTCAGGTTGTCAGTAAACATATCCATCCAGATGTCATGAGCATCTGATGGGTCATTAAAACATTCAATTACTGACTAAGGGATATCTTTCAGTTCTTTAAGGAATATTTATGAATTTAATCTTTTCATTTTCATTATTTGATACTTGATATATTTGTGATGATAAGTTTCAATTTTTTTACTTAATTTTCATGTACAGCATATAAGATGATGATCACATATGGAATATTGGGGAACTGCAACTTCTATAATATTGTCAACATTGTTAGTGTAAATATGATCAATTAATGTTTCAAATACCTCTGTTATCCTAGTGGGTACATGAACTAGCCGTTATTCTTTCATTTTCATAAACTGGCTTATTTCACTGATTCAGAATTTTGAAGATCAAGCCATTATGATTGTTATCAGTTCCCTGACCATATCTTGAGGTCAGCTTGTTCTGCCATTCTGATATAAACTTTATATTACAAACAGTTATACTGTGTTGTACTTTAGACTCACTGTAATTATCATCATCAGTATTTTACAATTGTTTTGTGGGAGTAGTGTAAATTTCACTTTTAGAGAATCCTGAGAAGCTGCTGCCTTCTAGTGAGGTATCTTGAATCAAACACAATAGATTGATAGAGTCTTCCATGGTAAAAAACACAACAGATTGATAGAGTCTTCCATGGTAAAAAACACAACAGACTGATAGAGTCTTCCATGGTAAAAAACACAATAGACTGATAAAGTCTTCCATGGTAAAAAACACAATAGACTGATAGAGTCTTCCATGGTAAAAATTTAAAAACAAAGTGTTATTTTTTCAGATCTGTTAACATATTTCAAACAGAGTTGGGCTGAATGTAATCAAACACAAGAACAGAGATCTTCCATTTCGAATCCAGATGGTCATATCCTGATGTTAACATTGATGGATTTCTTCTATTCTGTGCCAGTGCAGTGATATATCATCTGAAGTTTAGATACAGCCATTGCAGTTCAACTTAGTCCACTTAATTGGGTAGCTGTCTTTGATGACCTAAAATTCCTTTGTTTTGAACAGATTTCCAAAGTTTCTTAATAGCTTATAATGTGCACATTAAATTTCACTTACACTAACTTAATATTTTCATAAATCCACTGTATTAATTATGGCAATAGGTATCAACTTATTCTACACCAGTTGTTACACCAAATCCCTAAAATGTTAAGCTGTAACTATAGTCAAAAAGATATAGTGCCTGATGTTAAAATGCTTTAAAAATATACTATTAATTATTAAATCTGAATATTAGAGACATAGAAGATATTATTACTCCTTTACTCCTTGAAATTTGGAATGAATACATCACCACTGATGGGTCAACCTGTTCTCTTGAATAGAACAAAGGAACCACAATCTGCCATGTTGAATCTGGCTTGTGGCTGAGCAAATTTCACATCACAGATTTGTTTAAGCATTGTATTGAAAGAGAAAAATAATGTCAAAGATTCATGAAAAGATACATGATGTAGCCTTTGGTGAAAGACATTTCATGGATGATGAATTAAATACACAGATATTCACGGATTTAGCTGTTACTGCAATTGTACTACTTCCATATCACTTGTGGAGCAATTTTCTGGAGGCTGCATCCTAAATATTAAACTTTGTCTAATTATCAGTGTGAAACCAATTTTAAAAAAATTAAAATATGTTTCTTTAATAATTCTTACCTGATCATAATGCCTTAGGAGAACTACCACTACCTTACAAATCCAGCCCTCCCAGACAAACACATTTTAGTAAATTAGCTAATAAGTTATCTGACCATATATGTGGCAGTTAGAGTGATCTTCCCTTGATACAGGGACTGGTGCCAAATAGCTCATTTATGACTCGAGTGGGAGGAATGCTCTCCATATGGATGTAATCGAGGAAAGGCATTGAGGGTGTATGTATATAATGATCATACAGGCATTATTGAAGAAAGATATTTTACTAGAAAAAAAATTGGTTTCTTCTTGAATTATGTTATCTTAGAATAACAGGTAAGAGGTTGAGGGAGTTACATCCCCTTACCCCGGATTCCGTCTCCAGTCCCCTAAGGTATGTAAGACAGCTTCTAGATAACCCAACTGGAG
Source organism: Megalonaias nervosa (assembly GCA_016617855.1). Lineage (NCBI taxonomy): Eukaryota > Metazoa > Mollusca > Bivalvia > Unionida > Unionidae > Megalonaias > Megalonaias nervosa. The sequence goes on along the minus strand of JAECUM010000247.1, from coordinate 276,246 downwards.
AGCAGAATCCATCTGTAAAGGAGCGGCTTCAAAAGGGAAAAGTTCACTCCCACAAATCGAGTGGAAGTAATGAAACTGCATTATTATAAAGCCCTCAAATGACCTCTGACCTGTAGTGCCACAGCTATTAAGTCACTGCTGGTTGAGCCTACTTTTCGAGGATGAAAAATCTCTGAGATAAAAGCTGGAGAAAGTGGACTCTGACCTCCATCACACAGCATGGATAATGTCAGTTAGGTAAGTTTCACTCAAATGCAATACTTGTGGTGACTGCCCTAACTTGTGAGCCAAAATGCATAACACATTCATTTGATTTGGGATTATTTCCACTATATGTGAAACAAATAACCCATTTTATACAGGATGAAAGTGTATGTGCTGATATAATGTATTTTGCCTTTTTGAGGCAAGATAAGCATTTCTTAAATGTAAACCAGTGAAGCCCCTGAGAGTGGCTAAAACAATTTTATTCAGCTGGATTATCCATGATAGATCCACTCTGGGCACAAAGTCAATGCCTTTGGATGTGTGAACTCAAAATTTGACAGCAGATCAGATAGGTCCTGTTTGATATCCTACTTTCCATGATGACTCAGCATGTACGAGATCATGTAATGGTGGCATTTTATCAAGATTGGTGCTATCCGTTTCTCATCAAAGAGCCAAAGTTGGAAGTTAGCTATTCAGACTTTTATGCAATCAGCAGCGCAATGTGTTAGCACTTACACCATTGTGTGAAAACTCTCCTTTTTCTTCTAACACTTCAGGTGGAGGGCCATCTCGCTTGAGCCATTTTCTCCACCACTTGATGTTAGAAATGTTTGTTTGCGAGTTTCAAAAACTTTTGATGGGATCAAGAAATGCCTGCCATCATGGTTGCTAGAACAGATAAGGAAATATATCTTTTCCTGGTGATTTCAGCAGCTATATTAATGAGGTCACTGATCCACAATTTTCCTACTTGAGTTGAGCACTCAGGATGAGGCAATGCTCTGATTTTCTTGCATTCTGTATCATGTTCGGAAACAGGGGTGTTGGAGGGTGAGCATATGCATCCAGTCTATGGAGAAAGTGTCATCTGCCCTACACTTCAGATCTGTGACTGGCCAGACAAAGGTTGACAGTTTTGCAATCCCCTTGTCGCCAACAGATTTGTCAGAGGTCAATCCCAGCAAGCATGTATGTGAGTGAAAACTGAGAGATGAAGAGACCATTCTATTTTCATTAGTTGATTCTTATTCCACTAATATATAAAGCTGCTTTAAAATATGATGAACTTGTCTATGGATTTGTCATTGAAGACACCAGATTAGAAATTCAGGGAACAAAAAGGCAAAGGTCAGGGTACTTTGTTCCCCCTTGTCTTCTGTGATGATTCACCACATGTCATATAGAGTGAGAATGTCCTTCCATGTAGATTCTCATGACACCAATGGCTTTCATCTCAATTATATTGATATCCAGTAGACAATCCTGTCCACCTGCAATAATGGAAGGAGATGTGAACCCCAGCCTGTTGCACTTGCATCCATACAAACTGACAACTCAAAGGTTATAACTGCAAGGGACTACCTGATGTAGGTCAAATGAGGTTCTCACATTCCTGTGATGAGACCTCTTATGCATTCTTTGTTCCAAGAAGCAAAGTTTGGGACAACAATATCATTGTAATGACCTCATAAATAGGTGAACTAGGACAGTAATGTCCGCTGTCGCGTGCAGTAAACCCCAACAACGAAGGACTCTCAGTCAGAGATGGTTCTTTGTAAGAACTGAAGCTATCATCTGCCTTTGGTCTTGAACAGGAACTGGGCAGAAAGGCACTAACTACATATAGAGTGCATGTAGCATGGAACTATGACGGTACTATATGGTACCTCTCCCACAACAGGATGTCTTAACCCGTTGCAGGTCTGTGTATAGATATGGGGACAGAATACTGGTATGTGATATTAGAATCATCATAAGCAGTCCCGTCAGGCATATCTGAAAGCAAGACTGGATTTGGTATTGAATGACAATGATCTATACTGATGGTATGGAGAGAAATTGGGATGAAATGATCTCCTTCTCTGTGCTTTTATCCAAACTGATTCTTGAGTACCTATTCTCAAGAACCCTGGCTTTTAACTTGTAAAGGATTCTCAGGACTGTTTCCCCAAGAAGCACCCATATTAAATAGATACTGTGGTGCAATTGGCCATGGAGCAAGTTTGGTGCACTGTGCCACTATGGTTGAACCAAGCCTTAAGAGTGCCAGAGCACCAATGTCAGGATAGTATATGTGATGTTGATCAATGTAAGCTTGCTCATAATTCATAAGTCTGATAGTGATGAAACAGGCCATGGTATCCTCCATAACCTTGTCAAATTCCTTATGTTGGTAGCGGGTCATGGAATATGTACTCTATAAAACTGGTCCCTACTGCACCATGCAAGATGGCATTTGAGGAGCATACTAATGAGGGCTTCACCATTCCCATGTCTTCTATTTGTCTGTAATGCTTTCCAATTCGGCCACTCAACCTGTTACAGCAATAATAGTTGAACACCAGTTGGTCTTTGCTGATTAACAATGTATAATTGACTGTGGTCGTGAGATACTGTATCTTCCAAACAGTTGCAAATCAAAGGGTCCCTTTGAGTGGCAATGGCTTGAGAACAAAATGAAGTGACATACCCTGGGTACTGAAGCACTGACCTGGACATCATTTGCAATGAGTGACTTGGTGTACTATGCAGGTTAGACTGATCTACAAGGGTGCCTGCATTACACGTGTTCGGCAAACTAGACAGAGATTGCTGGTCTTGTGCCTGACAATGGAAGATCAGCTGTGATACTGACCCATTGTCATTAAGTGCCATATGTCAGAATTTGGTTCTGGTGGAACATGTCCAGCTAGTTGGCATGACATTGTCCAGTTCATTAAGTTGGTATGCGGTATGTGATCTGATCCGTAGTCAGTCCATATATAAAAGGCAACTGGATCTGGAGCCCATGTGGTAAAGAGCCATCTGGTTCTGCCTAGAAATTTTTATCATGAAGTGACAGTAAGGAAGGAGCTGGCACTGTCACTGACCACGATAGATTGGATTGCTTCAAAACTGATGATATTCATGAAAAGTCAGTCATTCTCCACCACTACATTAGCATGCAAACTGATGATACATTCATCCCTCAAGGTATGCTTCTGTAGCTTTCCTTTTAGTACCCCTAGCAATACAGCCTACTGACTTTCTATTCATAATATGTAAGTCTGGCATGTATTCATAGACTGGCAAGCTACACATAGAGAGTGGTTGCCAGTCCTGTGTTTTAAATGTTTACAAAGCTTACACTTGATCTTGCCCATGACCTAAATCTACAATAGAGTAGATAATATATACAGGTGTAGCCTGGCAGCATCCTTCTTTATGAACTTAGAGTGTATGTGAAGAGCTACACATTATGACAATTACCTGAAAAAAGGCATATTTGGCTGTCAGTACAAGTAAAGTATTGGAGTGTCACTATTAATCCTTACAAAGTGGCTGCTAAAATATAAATTCTAAAACATGTTACCTTTAGGAAAGACTAATTGCCTGACTATACAAGTAGAATCATCAAAGCATCGCTTATAGTAATTATGACACGGACAATTATGACTAAAAAAACTTACCTGTACATACTGACCAAGGCAGAAACTACAGATCAATCAAACAGTTCTTAATGACCTCTCAATTAACATATGATTGGGCAAACAAGCCAAATTTCTGCTTGTTGTCACAATATTCTTAATTTATGAGCTATGGAAGCAAAGGTCAAAATCCAATGACTTTGGTCATGATTCACTTCACAATTCAGCCTGAGATTCATTGGTTGCACTCAACTGAAGTGATGATTCTCAAAGTTTAAATCTTCAACTGAAGTGATGATTTCAAATGTCTAAATCATAAATATTCATGTGAAGTAATTATTCTCAAATGTCTAAATCACAGATATTCATGTGAAGTAATGATACTCAAATGTCCCAAGCATAAATATTCATGTGAAGTAATAATTCTCAAATGTCAAAATCATAAATATTACTGTGAAGTAATGATTCTCAAATGTCTAAATCATAAATATTCAGCTGAGGTGATGATTCTCAAAGTACAAATTATAAATATTCAACCTTAAGTAATGATTCTCAAAGCCCAACTGATAAATATTATAGTTATTTTATAGATGCCCCAAAGCAGTGCAATTTCCTAAGGGGGTGGGTGGGCACTGAATACCGTACATCACTGTCTGACTGAAAACATTTGCAAATGAAGCTGTTTTGATATTTTTAACAGTTGTTTGATTACTCATATAATGTTTAAATTATTTGGACATACCATAATGGATATATATGGATATATAAGCCTCGATAAGGTAGGAAATTCCTTTTTTTGTTGAAAAAAGATTGGCTTGGGAATGCTTATTAGAAGGGGGGGGGGCTTCTATTAGAGTAAGTATGGTGTTCAATTGAAGTGATGATTCTAATAGTCCAAATCATAAATATTCAACTCAGAGTCAAAATCATAATGTGGAAGATTCTAACCAACAAAATAGAGATTAACATAATGAACATAGAAAATCAGCAAACTAATGTTAGATGCTAATATTATGACAGTATAAATGTCCTGTAATGGTGACCTTCATCAGTGACCAAAAGACCCCAGACAACCCATTGGAGAAAGGCCATGGTTAAAACTATCACTGTAGTGGCGACAAGTTTTATAGTTGTGATGTTAAGTTCTTTGCTCATGGCACTCTGCTGGTTTCCTATTATTATCTTAGGATGCAATTTACAGAAAGCAATTCAAACAATCTAGGAATGAACATATTCCTAATACAGAAGGCATAAATGGTGACAATCAGTAAGCACTTACAATTGTTCATCCTGTGTATCCATCATCACCTTTTCCATGTAGATAGGGTTTATGCTGCAACATAAATAGAACTTTATTGTAATATCATATTCTACTGCCATGAAGCAATTTTAATTTATGGGAAATTGATTTTTTCTGTTTTTATGAATACTATATGTCAAGAACTGAGACCCATTTAACAACAATCCATCTGTTTAGAGAATTGGAAATTTCCTACAATCCACAAACTGAAATACCAACAATCTTTTTTGTTTTTGTGCTGTCAAAATAATGAATATTGATACCAACAAAATTAAATGATTTCACAGTATTGGCCCATGTGGCAGTCAAACGTACAATTTTATCTGAAAGTGGCAAAAATTCACATAAGTGAGAGAAATGTTGTTAGAATTATTTTAATTCAAGTTTGTTTCTGACAACTTAAATGAGAAACTTAAATCACTAAGGTCTTACTTTCAAATCTCAAATTAACAGTTTGGCTGAAATCATCCAATTTTCAAAATCTGCAAAATCCAAAGTTTTATTTTTCCTCTTGTAATACATAAAGAGTACGGAGGAACAAGTTCTCGATCACAACAAATGGTGAAGTTAATTTCTAATTAAAATATCACCTTGCTAAAATACCGACCTATTTCATGTATTTAAATGAACTTATTAAAGTAGGCTTGCCTTCTTTTGAATTTCATTGCAAATCAAATTGTGTTCTAACTGTAACAAAAAATCTTTTTATAATTTCCTTACAACTGAATTCAAAGTTCAAAAAGCTGAAGCCTGGATATTGTCAAAATTACTCATTTACATTGTCATCAAAGTTGATTAAAAAAAGTCAAAAACCTGTTTTAAAAAATAAGGTTTTTAACCAATAAAAATATTGAAATGTAAAGTATTTACAGTTCACAGCCCTTGAAAACTTATTTAAGAGAAAATGAACTGAATGCACTTAGTTATTGCTGATATATATGCCCACAACAAAGACAACAGTATCAGGTTAGAACAGCAGCAATAACAACAAAAACAACATTAAATATTGTAAAAAGAAAAGTACTGTCTTGCTGGCAAGCAATGTTCTGAAAGGTATCATTTCAAACCCTGTCCTGACAAGAAACTTTCAAGAAGAAACACTGTCTATGAGATATTTTTGACTATGGGTTTTGGACATTAACAACTGAAATCTATCATCGATTTCTCCAAGAAAAATTGTTTTGAAAAGATTATTAAAGAACCCCCAAAATGCAACTTCTAAATTAGTTTCATTTGGAATTTCAAAAAAATGTTAATATGAAATTTAGCTACTGTAACATTAGATATTGCAAATAATGACTGGCAGATTAACAAGGCCATCACAGATGGTATGCTTTGCTCATAAAGGATTAACAAGGCCACCAAAGAATGAATGGCTTTACTCATAACAGATTAACAAGGCCATTACAGATGGTATGGCTTTGCTCACAAGAGATTAACAAGGCCATCACAGATGGTGTGGCTTTGCCAATAATAGATTAACAAGGCCATCACAGATAGAATGGCTTTGCTCGTAACAGATTAACAAGGCCATCACAGATGGTATGGCTCTTCCAATACATGTAATAAATTAACAAGGCCATCAGATAGAATGGCTTTGCTCATAACAGATTAACAAGGCCATTACAGATGGTATGGCTTTGCTCACAACAGATTAACAAGGCCATCACAGATGGTGTGGATTTGCCAATAATAGATTAACAAGGCCATCACAGATAGAATGGCTTTGCTCATAACAGATTAACAAGGCCATCACAGATGGTATGGCTCTTCCAATACATGTAACAGATTAACAAGGCCATCAGATAGAATGGCTTTGCTCATAACAGATTAACAAGGCCATCACAGATGGTATGGCTTTGCTCACAACAGATTAACAAGGTCATCACAGATGGTATGGCTTTGCTCATAACAGATTAACAAGGTCATCACAGATGGTACGGCTTTGCTCATAACAGATTAACAAGGTCATCACAGATGGTACGGCTTTGCTCACAACAGATTAACAAGGTCATCACAGATGGCATGGCTCTGCTCATAACAGATTAACAAGGTCATCACAGATGTATGGCTTTGCTCATAACAGATTAACATGGTCATCACAGATGTATGGCTTTGCCCATAATAGATTTTGGACCATATATACATTCAAAATACATGTAAGTACACAATTATTCAGTTTTAATGATGTGTATTTTGAGATCATATTGCAACAAAACATTTCTGCATAGAAGTAAATGGTCTACACTAAAGTATCAGCTTTACATTGGCCTACCTTTAAGTATCAGATTAACAATGACCTACCTACAAGTGCCAGCTCAACAATCGCCTACCTTCAAGTACCAGATTACACTCGCCCACCTTTAAATACCAGCTTAACAATGGCCTATCTTTAAGTATCAGCTTAACACTGGCCTACCTTTAAGTACCAGCTTACCAATGGCCTACCTTTAAGTACCAGCTTAACAATGGCCTACCTTTAAATACCAGCTTAACAATGGCCTACCTTTAAGTACCAGATTAGCAATGGTCTACCTTTAAGTACCAGCTTAACAATGGCCTACCTTTAAGTACCAGCTTAACAATGGCCTACCTTTAAGTACCAGATTAGCAATGGCCTACCTTTAAGTACCAGCTTAACAATGGCCTACCTTTAAGTATCATCTTAACACTGGCCTAACTTTAAGTACCAGCTTAACACTGGCCTACCTTTAAGTACCAGCTTAACAATGGCCCCCCTTCAAGTATCAGCTTAACAATGGTCTAACTTTAAGTACCAGGTTTACACTGGCCTACATTTAAGTACCAGCTTAACAATGGCCTACTTTTAAATACCAGCTTAACAATGGCCTACCTTTAAGTACCAGATTAGCAATGGCCTACCTTTAAGTATCAGCTTAACATTGGCCTACCTTTAAGTATCAGCTTAACAATGGCCTACCTTTAAGTACCAGCTTATCAATGGCCTACCTTTAAATACCAGCTTAACAATGGCCTACCTTTAAGTATCATCTTAACACTGGCCTACCTTTATGTATCAGCTTAACAATGGCCTACCTTTAAGTATCATCTTAACACTGGCCTACCTTTAAGTACTAGCTTAACACTCGCCTACCTTAAAGTACCAGCTTAACAATGGCCTACCTTTAAGTATCATCTTAACACTGGCCTACCTTTAAGTACTAGCTTAACACTCACCTACCTTAAAGTACCAGCTTAACAATGGCCTACCTTTAAGTACCAGCTTAACAATTGCCTACCTTTAAATACCAGCTTAACAATGGCCTATCTTTAAGCAGCATCTTAACACTGGCCTACCTTTAAGAACCAGCTTAACAATGGCCTACCTTTAAGTACCAGCTTAACAATGGCCTACCTTTAAGTACCAGCTTAACAATGGCCTACCTTTAAGTATCAGCTTAACACTGGCCTACCTTTAAGAACCAGCTTATCAATGGCCTACCTTTAAATACCAGTTTATCAATGGACTACCTTTAAGTATCATCTTAACACTGGCCTACCTTTAAGTATCAGCTTAACAATTGCCTACCTTTAAGTATCATCTTAACACTGGCCTACCTTTAAGTACCGGCTTAACACTGGCCTACCTTTAAGTACCAGCTTAACAATGGCCTCCCTTCAAGTACCATCTTAACACTGGCCAACCTTTAAGTATCAACTTAACACTGGCCTACCTTTAAGTACCAGCTTAATACTGGCCTACCTTTAAGTACCAGCTTAACAATGGCCTACCTTTAAGTACCAGCTTTACATTGGCCTCCCTTCAAGTGCCAGCTTAACACTGACTTACCTTTAAGTATCATCTTAACACTGGCCTACCTTTAAATACCAGCTTAACAATGGCCTACCTTTAAGTACCAGCTTTAGACTGACCAACCCTTAAGTATTTGGTCAACCTTTAAATATCAGCTTAAGAATGGCCTATGTTCTGGTCTCAGCTAAACACTGGACTACCTTTAAGTATCAGCTTCTAAATGGATGAAATTATGATTGGTAGACTTAACCATAAAATAAATGTTTCTGTTTGAACTACATTACAATCCAAACTGTGTTATATACACGTGAATCTAAACTGGGTTATATACACATGAATCCAAACTGTGTTATATACACAAGAATCCAAACTGTTATGTACACATGAATCCAAACTGTATTATATACAAATGAATCAAAACTGTTATATACATATGAATCCAAACTCTGTTACATACATGTGAATCCAAACTCTGTTATATACTCAAGAATCCAAACTGTGTTATATACACATGAATCCAAACTGTTATATACACATGAATTCAAACTGTGTTTTATACACAAGAATCCAAACTGTTATATACACATGAATTCAAACTCTATTATATACACATGAAACCAAATTGTGTTATATTCACATATTTTCTGAGATAGATTTGGATGAATATTATTTCAGGTTTACTGTAATGAAGCAAGATAATAAATTCTAAACCCAGTTACCATACAAAGAGTGTAATTAATTAGTCCTGACACGAATGAAGAAAAAAAATATATAATATCAATAAGAAAATTCAGTTTGAGAGATGTTGAGTAAATGACATATCCATAACAATCACTGTAGCTATGATCCAAGAAAACAACATGTTGTACCATACAAAATGTACATTTCATGTTTGTTTCACTAATTAAGTGTAAAAGATAAGCAAATGAAGCACATTTCAGATTTCATCAAGTTAAATTTTGATAATGCTTGTTTTTGTTTGTTTCTTCATGTAATAGTACGCCTTGTGATTTCAAACAGTTCCAATAGTAATTAGAACCCAGAATTGTAACTGAGACAGACAGGCTTACAAGCAGTGCCCTTTAATACAGATTGTAACTAAGGAACCAGATTATTTCTATAACAGAAAAGTCGACAGTCCTTATTTTACAAGGTCTCAGAAAAAGAAAAGAAGCCATAAAATGTAATAATTAACTTCTGTTTATTACTGACATGAAATGACAGATGGCTTCAAACATACAAAACCTCAAGCTATACCAGTCAAATGCAGGTTTCATGCAGTTAATTTCCTTCTCATCATGAAACAGAAAAACAAAACAATTTTACCAAATAATAGCTTTGTTTAATTTCGCAGTATTACACTGTACATGAGATGTTTTAGTTCTATCTTGAAATAAGTCATCTGGTTACAATAATAAGAATGTGCTCAAACCAGAATAAAGCATGCAAGTCTGAAACTATTTGATATTCCCAAAAATACTGACTTCATTTACTCATATAAAAAAAATAACTAAAATAAAAACAGTCTTCCAAAACAGGTGGTTTTCCATGGCAGGTTTTACTATCTTTAACACTTTTTAGAGAGTTGCACAACATGATGAAGGTAAAGAGTTGTGTGCACTGAAACATAGTTTATAATAAAAATTAATAAAAAAAAACATGCAACATGAACACAATGAACAACAAACACCAACACTGACTTATGTAACAAGAACACATTTTATCATTCCAAAATAAATTTTACCACTGCTAAAATCTTGTCTGGCCTTCACCTTCCATGTACACTCTGTTAAATTAGCAGCAAGAAATAAATGTATATGAAAATAATGGTCAAGTACCCAGGACTGGATGAGGACATATAAACCCGTGTCACTATTTCAGCCCAATGTTGAGCCATGTTACACCTGCAGTGAATTCACCACTATTTGTGCCATGTTACACTTGCAGTGAATTCACTACTAATTGTGAAATGAACACTTTCATGGATTTCAAGCTTGCTTACAAACCATATTGTTTTAGTCTAATGAACAATGATCAATTTCTGAAGAATATAAAACCCCCATTTAAATTCCAAAAATTATAAGTACAGACAAAAATATTATTTTCTGACAAACCATAAAGATGTACATGTATTCTTATGAAGACCCTCCAAAAAAGAATCATTATTTATCATGACCAGAGGCAAATAGCATAAGAAAGCAAATACACGTGTTACTAGGTGCAACTTCCATAATCTAAACGGTAAAAGTGAATGGGAACAGTTCACAAATTTTGATTAAAAAATATTTTAGTTACTACTAGTTATTACTGTTAATAACTTTAAAATCATGGCATACCAATTGTTTTATTTTTGTGGGTTAGCCAAACAACAAATTTATGTCACAGCAAAATATTAACCAAGCTGATATCTGAAGTACATTTACCACTTCCCAGATATATGTGGTGGTAAACCAGGCTATGTGTGATGGTAAACTGGGTTATATGTGATGATGAACTGGGCTATATGTGAAAGTAAACAATCAATCATCTGTCAGCTTAAATTTTAATGGTATTTACAGAGCTGAGAACTATATATCTTGAAACCATTATGAAAAATGATGAACAATGGAAAATGACAAAGTTTCATTCTATGTACAATGTCATGAACTTAAAAGTTCTGTACCAATGTTTGATATGATGAACTTGAAAGTTCTGTACTAATGTACAATATCATAAACTTGAAAGTTCTGTACCAATGTACAATATGATGAACTTGAAAGTTCTGTACCAATGTACAATATGATGAACTTGAAAGTTCTGTACCAATGTACAATATGATGAACTTGAAAGTTCTGTACCAATGTACAATATGATGAACTTGAAAGTTCTCTACCAATTTACGATATCATGAACTTGAAAGTTCAGTCACTAGAACAGGCCTACTTTCTACAAGCCCATTTTAAATGCATTAATGTTAAGTAACACTTTGTCACCTGTGGAAATAATCAACTTGACCCAAATTTACTGAAGAGTTTTTGTCTTCATGACCATTAAGACCTTATCTCCACTGTGCCCACATTGATTTAACTGAGTACATCTCCACTGTACTCACAATGATTTAACTGGGTACATCTCCACTGTACTCACATTGATATAACTGAGTACATCTCCACTGTACTCACATTGATTTAATTCAGTACATTTGCATTATACTTGTTCTGATTTGACTGGGTACACCTCCACTGTACACACATTGATTGTACTTCTCCATCATCCTTGTTCTTATTTAACCAAGTACACCTCCACAGTACACATATTGACTGTACTTCTCCATCATCCTTGCTCTGATTTAACTGAGTACATCTCCACTATACACACATGGTTTAAATGAGTACTTCTCCATCATTCCTGTTCTGATTTAACTGAGTACATCTCCACTGTACACACAATGATTTAAATGAGTACTTCTCCATCATTCCTGTTCTGATTTAATTGAGTACATCTCCACTGTACTCACACTGATTTAACTGAGTACATCTCCACTATACTTACTTTGATTTGACTGAGAGTAAATCTCCACTATACACCACTCCCTCGATAACTTGCGCCCTGATAATTCGTGAACCCACTTATAACGTGGGGTCAGGCATGGATCCCATTTTTTAAACCAGAAAATACCCCAAAAATTGATCCCTATTTGTTGAACTTGAAGAAAAATTGTGATCAAAATTGGTAATGGAAACTTTGATATATCACTCATTTTATCGTCGAAAACGGTAGATAGGACCTGGAAATTTTAATCAACATTATGAAATATCAAATTTAAAAATATGTCATACAATTTTTACATTTTGTTTCCAAACGCCATTCCTAATACACCCAAATTATTGATATGTAAGGAAATTTCAATTAATGAAAATGTCACTTACACCGAATGGAGGCAGTACTTTAATAAATAAATACAAATTAAATAATTTTTTATCAATTGAAATTAGTGTTCCAGTTCTATCTTTTAGTTCCTTTTAAGTGTAATCATCATAAATGCAATGTGTCCTCTTGTAATTAAACGTAAAATGTGTCAATCTAAAGTAACAGCTATGTCCGCAAGCTTTTCTCTGAGAACCTAATTAGGTGCTGACCGTGTTTTGATAACTGACTTGTGGAAGTATTTGTTGTATTGCTGCACTGAATTAAAAGCTGGCCTCCTTTGTAATATCACGTTAATTATGTCTTTTGAATCAAATACAGGAGGTGGAATAAAAGAAATGTTAAAAGGCACGAAAATCCTACAAACTTAAAATCAAGAGGCTCCGGTCGCATGTCGGGTGAACTCACTTCATTTGATCAATCGAACACTGTTATAAATGTTATTGTGTATGTAACATAAAGTACCTTAAATTAACTGACTCATTAGTAACTGTGATCAAAGATAGCAAGGCAACCAAGTGAAATGAATACTTTGTAAAATAAAGAGCCTGGTTTCACAGATATAGACCATTGTGGGCAAGTGAGTTTCAGAGAATTCTTGAACTGGCACTTAGAGATATCTTCAAGGATGATAAGAAGTTTCATTACTACTTCCAATGAAATCATGACAGCAATACTGTACTAACTGAACAATAAAAAAATTGAGATTCGACGTAGACGATTGTCTCACGAAATAAATTTCACATGTTTTTGAAAAAAAAGGAATCTTATTTGGTGGTATATCAAGAGTTAGTCTAGTTCCCTGCTCTTTGGACTCCCTATTTGGCAGGATAATATTGCATACCATTCCAGGAACCAGACTCATCAAGAAAACAAAAAGCAGTGACGTATTACACATGTTTACGCTGTTACGTATATGTAATTAAACTGCTTGTGTGTTAGTTTTAAAATTCTTTTTTATTTTATTTTTGTTTCATTACATTTTATTGTAATGATTATTGAAAGGATTCGAAATTCTTTTTCAGTAATTCAATATTTTCTTTCAGTAAATGTTTATCTAAGATGTAAAACGTGTTACGTGAGAATTATTTTTAGTTAACCTAGTTCGTTTTGGGTTGGGAAGTTGTAAACAGGCAGTTAAAATGATTGGTCAGTATTAAGGCCATACTTTGATTGCATGATCACTATGTGTAAACAACATTTCTCTATTATTAGTTCTTAAGTGGGGCTACACTGGTGTACATGATAGATCTCTTGTAGTAAGAGACCACATGACCCATCTCGTGAGACTTGAAATGATGTTTTGGGGGTTTAAATACGCATTCTTAATATTTTTCTGTCAGAGTCATTTTAACATCTTGAATGAACAAGGTGTTATTTTTATTTGTTACCAGATTGTTTGTTTTTCATCTGATTTTTGGATTTAATAATTTATTCTCCTGGAAACTCAACAAGTTGACTTTTTTATAAAAAATTCTGAAAGATATTCATGGAAATTTATTCTGGAATTATTCGGAAACAAAAACTGTGATTCAAGTGAGGAATTGTTGATATTCATACATGGACCACATCTGACGTCATCGCCTTCCATATTTGTATGTCGTCAAGATTCAAACCTGGATTCTAATAGAACTATTAGTGATAGGACTTGTATTTTTCATTCTTAGGATTAAATTTTGGATTATATTCACAAACCGTAAGTCTTATTTACCAATTTTTACATTGTTTTCTAGGGAAATAAATTATTTTGTTAAAATATACAAAGCTTGTTGACTTCACTCTTTTCTTCTGTTACATTTGTATGAGCCTACACGTAACAACGCGTTCACGTGATGGTTGTTGAAACCAGTTGGAACGATCTTGCACATGTTGGACATTTTGAAAATAAATGCTATTTAAACAGAACAACAAACAACTTCATTAAAAGAAGCACGTTATTGAAAATTATTATCGACGTGATTATAAAATGAGGATTCAGTCATTAAACAGCCCAGTTCCCTAACCCCGCCCCCCCCCGGCAGTTTTCTCGATGTCTAAGCGAATATTTTCAATTTTTGGAGGTCCCTCAGTAACTTGCACCCTCGCTTATAGTGTGGCCTATGTTTGTGGAACCTGTTGTGGGCGAGTTATCGAGGGAGAGATGTGATTGCTTTTATTTAACCACGTACATCTCCACTGTACTCACAATGATTTATCTAAGTACATTATTATGTATATTTAATTTGCATTGTTTGTTAGTTATTTTAATTTTTTATTTCATTATATGCTATTGTAATGTAACACTGTTGTCCAAAATCAATTGTATTTCTACTTGACCTGAATTATCGACTTTTTAAAAAATTCTGCAAACAACACCTGCATAGCTAAAATATTCTCTATGTGTATGGTTAAATATTAGGATTATTATTAACAGAAGTAAACATGTTTATTTGGGTCTGGGTCTAGGTTATTTGGATTCCTCTGGTGTACCTGACATTGTCCAGGCTATACATTATACTTTTAGTGACAAACTTTCTAATTATAACTAACATATTATTTTGTAAACATTAAGAAGTTTGTAGAAGGCTATTTTCCATTAGGTAATAGTTTTTTATTAGAAAACATTAATTGTGACCTGAGGTCAAACAGAGGAATTTATAATCTTGTCACTGTATAAATTATTCATTTGTGCTTTAAATCTAGCAGAATCAATTTGTTTTATTGTTGTGTCCAGTAGATCATTTGGGCTGGAATTTATTTCTTCAAATTATTCAAATTATTTTTCTATCGAAATACAGAGTGCTCATAAAAAATAACATTCTTGGACAGAGACATTCACTGGGATTTATGGTGATTTAAAACCTGGAATTATATTTTAGTTTCAACAAAAGACTGCTGGAACAACAACATGATACAGGCTGCCACAGGCACATCAACACATTCAGCATTGGATTTAATTTGGATTTCAACTAAAATTTGAACTTTTATTATTAGGACTTGTGTCTGTAATTCTAGGATTATCTTGTGATTTAATTCGCAATACTGTAAGTTCTTTTTTCGTTTTCACTTTGTATTCTAAGGAAATAAATTCTTTGTTGAATTTTACAAAGCTTGTTGCTTTTCACTCTTGTCTGTTACTTATTTCAAGAGCACAGACATGTAACAACATCTCCACTAAACTTGCTTTGATTTAACTGAGTACATCTCCACTGTACTCACATTAAGTTTAACTGAGAGTACATCTCTGCTGTACTACAGTCATTTAACTGAGAGTAAATCTCCAATGTACTCACATTCATTTAACTGAGCAATCACTTGCACTGTCACAAATAAATCTTATTCATTCTTTTAAATCATATAACTACTTCTCTCTGTACAGTGCTTTGAAAACATGAAAAAGTGCCACCACCTTCTGATCGCATTATGGGGGAGGGTGTCAGCAAGTCAAATAAAGAGTTAACACAGATTCTAATCAAGAAACATATAAGTTCTAAGGATTCTAGTCAAGAAATAGAGTGCACCCAAGGATTCTAGTCAACAGAGGACTCCTACAGATTCTAGACAAGAGCACTCTTAAGGATTATAGACAAGAAACAGAGGACTTCCAAGGATTCTAGTCAACAAACTGAGGACCCAAAAGGATTCTAATCCAGAGGACTTCTATGGATTCTAGTCAACAAACAGAAGACTCCCAAGGATTCTAGTCAACAAACAGAGGACTCCCATGGATTCTAGTCAACAAACAGAGGACTCCCAAGGATTTTAGTCAACAAACAGAGGACTCCCAAGGATTCTAGTCAACAGAGGACTCCTAAGGATCAGGTAGGAGATTTTACTTCAAGATTCCTAATCTTTGATCACTGTGCCAGTAACACTATGATAAATTAGAATGTGAAACTACATTTTGACACAAGTATTTATGTACAGAAGAGATGTAAGCTTTGTTCTGTAAAATCTTAGTTTGCAATCATTGTCTTTGGTTATAGTTATTAACCCATAGTTATAAAGGTCTTTAATTTTGATAATGGCCCTCAAGAACACTGAAAAATGTAACCTTTAGTACAGCTGTGGTATTAAGGCTGTTTACTCACACATGCATGCAAAGGATATTGATGCCTTCTTTGATTCAAACCTCCACACTGATGATAAGTAATAAGATACCTAATTAATCTAATTCCTGCATTAGGTATTATTGTGCTACATGAAAGCAATGAATAAGATACCTAATCAACCTAGTTAATGCATTAGGCATGATGTTAAGTGTTAGCAATAAAAAACCTACCTAATCAACCTAGTTACTGCATCAAGTAGTATGTTAATACTTAGGGAATAAAAAAAACTACCTAATCAACCTAGTTAATGCATTAGGCATGATGTTAAGTGTTAGCAATAAAAAACCTACCTAATCAACCTAGTTACTGCATTAAGTATTATGTTAAGTGTTAGCAATAAAAAACTTACCTAATCAACCTAGTTACTGCATCAAGTAGTATGTTAATACTTAGGGAATAAAAAAAACTACCTAATCAACCTAGTTACTGCATTAAGTATTATATTAAGTGTTAGCAATAAAAAAACTTACTTAATCAACCAAGTTACTGCATGAAGTATTATGTTAAGTGTTAGCAACAAAAAAACCTACCTAATCAACCTAGTTACTGCATTAAGTATTATTTTAAGTGTTATCAATAAAAAGCCTACCTAATCAGCCTAGTTACTGCATAAAGTATTATGTTAAGTGTTAGCAATAAAAAACCTACCTAATCAACCTAGTTACTGCATTAAGTATTATGTTAATACTTAGGAATAAAAAAACCTACCTAATCAACCTAGTTACTACATTAAGTATTATTTTAAGTGTTAGCAATAAAAAACCTACCTAATCAGCCTAGTTACTGCATTAAGTTTTATGTTAAGTGTTAGCAATAAAAAACCTACCTAATCAGCCTAGTTACTGCATTAAGTATTATGTTAAGTGTTAGCAATAAAAAACCTACCTAATCAGCCTAGCTACTGCATTAAGTATTATGTTAAGTGTTAGCAATACCTAATCAAACTAGTTACTGCATTAAGTATTATTTTAAGTGTTAGCAATAAAAAACCTACCTAATCAGCCTAGTTACTGCATTAAGTATTATGTTAAGTGTTAGCAATGAAAAAACTTACCTAATCAACCTAATTCCTGCATTAAGTATTACTATGTTAAGTGTTAGCAGTGAATAACATACCTCATCAACCTAATTACTGCATTAAGTATTAATTGTTAGTAATAAATATATATCTACCTAATCAGCCTAATTATGGCATTAAATATTAAGCTAAATGACAGCAATGAATAACATACCTAATCAACCTAATTATTACATATAAAAATGAATTATATCTTGTGGAATTCATACAATCATTATGCATATAAACATGAATTACACCTTGTGGAATTCATAAAATCAATATGCATATAAACATGAATTACACCTTGTGGAATTCATACAATCATTATGCATATAAACATGAATTACACCTTGTGGAATTCATAAAATCAATATGCATATGAAATGCATTACACCTTGCACAATTCACAGAATCAACATGCATATAAAAATCTGCATTACACCTTGTAAAATTCATACAATCAATATGCAAATAACATGAATTACACCTTACTGAATTCATACAATCAATATGCATATAACACGAATTACACCTTGCTGAATTCATACAATCAATATGCAAATAACATGAATTACACCTTGTTGAATTCGTACAACCAATATGCATATAAAAATGAATTACACTTTGTGGAATTCCTACATTGATATGCATATAAAACATGCTAATTTTAATGAGTGTCCAAGGGATTCTGCAGTACTTACTTTTCATAAGCATGTTGATTGGTTCCTGGCATTTCCAACTTTCTGAGGTCTGAATCAGAACCTGTCAAAGGAAGCAGCAAAATGGCAAATAAGCAATAAATAATCATATACTAATATTAAAAACACATAATGAATGCATGTCATTGAACCAGAGTCCCTTGAAGGGACTTACACTGTACTGGCTAAAAAGAATTTCCAGCATTTCTTCTGTTTAACTGCTGAATGTTGAAACCACCTATTAAATTATTCCATTTCATGGCAATAGTGGATGCAAGATCAGCATTATTTTCATTTTAAGACAAAACAGACATCATTTAAAGTCTTTTGGTAAGAACCCCATGTAAATATGACAATCCATTCAGAAGCAGTGATAACAAGGTTTTCAAGATGGCTGCCAAGGTGGCCATATTTGACATCAGATCAGTAAAGCTTCATTTTAGACCCACTAAATATAATAAGAAGTATTTTGGTGAAGCCCATTTTGACCTAACCATTCATTCTGGAGGGGTAGTAATAACACAAATTTTCAAGATGGCCACTGTGTTGGCCATATTTGATGTCTGAGTAGCCCCATTCTCATTTAAGACCTACCAGACAGGTGAAAATGCCATGTTGTTATGACTTTCCAATCAAAAGCAGCAGTGATAACAGTTTTTTCAAAGTTGTCTGTCATGGTGGTCATACTATATTTCAGATCAGCACCATTTTCATTTGGGACCAACTAGACATTATAAGAAGTCTTTCAGTAAAACCCTAATACTGACATGAAAATCCATTCAGGAGCGATAAAAAGATTTTCAAGATGCTTACAGTGGCGACCATGATGGACATCCAAGCAGATCAGAATATCTAAAATGAACCCTTGTATATAAATGTGTACATGGAACAGCCCCTGAATTGTTTCAGAAAATGTTTATGTGAAAATGATTGTGATAAGCTTTATCTGTCAAGTCCAAAGTCATCAAGCTGATACTAAGATTTCCTCCCATCATTATGTTAAATGTACAACACTGAAAGAATTCCAGTATACCTGTAATGGCCTTTACCATGATATGATATTCCATTAAAAAATTCATGTGTGCATGTTTTCATATGTATGCATGTATTTGTGCATTTGTAAGTTACTGTATGTGTGGTTAGCATGAATCCTTACAAATGCCTTTATGTTAAATTGAATATAATTAATTGTTCAAGTATTGTGTTCCATTATTATATACTAGTTTCTTACTAGAGGGCTTCAGGGGAAAAATGTTGTATATAACTGAGTTACCCTCATGAAATAAATTATTATTATTATTATCATTATTATTATTATTAATTATTTAGAAACCTAAACATATTATACAGAAAAACCAATTTTGAGCAAATTATCAGATATAGCTATATAACAGTTCTTAATACTAATTCAAAATACAACAATCATGTTTGTTTTTCTTTGTCGATAAAAGTTTGTTTCAGGAAATAAACTGACTGATATCTTGGTGCTTGAGTTCAACAAATACGATTCTACTTATAAAACAAATTCTTTTGAGCATGAAGTGCTGTGCGTTATTTTACTGTACAGTCAAGACATCCAAAAGTAATACATAAGCTTTAATTTTTGTTCAATATCTCAAACAGTGTCCAATGGTAATTTTAAATCTTCAGTACACATAACCTATTTTTCAATTAAATCAAAGCTGAACGCAGTCTGAAACAAGAGAAAACTAATTACCAACATAATATGTGTACCTAACTTGTGCACCCAGACTGATTTCTATATTTGACTCAAATGTTTACTGCTTCCCTGAAACAATGTAGGGAATGCAGACCCTTACAAAATGGCATGGGGCCTGCATGTCAAACCCATCATCAAAGCATTGACATAAAATGTTACCTTGACCCCACATCAAAAAGTTCAGCAAGCATGTTGCAGAATGGATTGCCTTGGCATCAAAATGATTGATCCAATGTATACACAACATCCATCAGAAAAGGAAATATAAAGAAATGACAACAGCTCTAATCCAAGCCTAACACCTAATGTTCTATCACTGTGACTTTGACTCCAAGAAAAAAGGCCAGTACCTCAAGCTGCAGAATGAATATATTCATAACAATTCATCTGTAGAAAATCCATCAAGGGGTTGAGAAAATATATGAGAAAATATATATGGATTGACCATTGAGAAAATATTGATGGATTGACCATTGAGAAAATATTTGAGAAAATATTGATGGATTGACCATTGAGAAAATATTGATGGATTGACCATTTTGAAAATATATTTGGATTGACCATTATTTTATTTTTTTTACATTCACTTTAGTATGAATCAAGAAGACTTTGTGCAAACTGTATGACCTGTTTTGTAGATAATACTAAAGTTTGCATAGTGTTTTTCATAATTCTTTTAAAAAGTGTGCTAAATACATCATTCTAACAATGTCAAGCTGTACATGAATACATGCAAAATAGCAGCCATCCCTATTCTGCATACAGCCAATCAGAAGACAGCAATCAGGTCCCTGACTACATGACACAAGCTGACCTGTGCTCATTAAATCATTGGTTATAAAACAGATGTCAGAATGTAACTTGAATCCATAACTGGAATTTCAGGGCTCATGATTCTCTCTACCCACTGATTATCTGAATTATTTTATTAATTCTAAGTTTCAGCTTGTATTTTAATGGTCTCATAAAGTTGAATCTGTTTTTGTTTTTTTTTTCTTTTCATTCACAGCATTATTCATTATACACTGTAAATATGACATGATCATACTGCCCTTGTTGTCGATGTGAACCAACATTACATCAATGCAACTTGCAAATATTATAAACATATTCAATTTGTGTGTGAATGTTGGAAAAAAGTAATGACAGTAGGCAGGGTAAATATTATATTTATTTTCAGTTGATACAGGTATAAACCCCAAAAATTCAAAAGGAAAGAAAAAAATCCATTATATGGTAATAAAAAATGTTTACCCAAAACCTTAACACAAATTGTGACACTGACTCCAAGGTCAACGGGACATATATGCATATTAATGAATGCATTCCCTTAGCCTCATAATGAATCATGCCGAGTATGAACTAAATCCATGACAGGCTTTAGGAAATATAAACAAATGAAATAAACAAAACCTTAAATTACATTTTCTATGACAGTGGCCAAATGGGATAAGTGTGCATTTAACTGAATCAACTATTTTAATTTATAATTTACGCCAAGTGTGAAGAAAATCCATCATGGGGTTATGGAAATGTAAGCATATGAAAAATATCTACCCAAAAAATTAAAACAAATGTTCTCTGACACTGACAACAAGGTCAAGGGGCAAGGATGCATATCATTGAATGAATTGTCTTAGCTTCATAATAATTCATCTGATGTATGAAGAAAATCCATGAAAGGGTTTAGGAAATAGCAGATAATGAAAACAAAATGTAATGAAACCTTAAAAACAAATTTTCTATGAATAGGACCCTAAACTCAAGGATGAAGGGGCAAAATTCTGTCCCACAGCATGGAAAGCCATAGCTTTATGATGATTCATGCAAATTAAAACAAGATTATATGAAGGGGAAATAGATGCCAATTTTGATGGAATTAAATTAAGGGGTTCAGGAAATAACACCAATTTATTTTGAAGCAATTAAATTAAGCAGTTTAGGAATTATATGTCAATTATGATCAGATTAAATGAAGTGATATAGGAAATATATGCCAATTAAGAAGTCAGACCAAACCTTATAAAACTGTTGATGATATTACTGCTGTTGCCATGCTGAAAAAATGTCTACTATGTCTCACTTCCTACTAATGTGGGCTCAAAAAAAAATTAGGCAAGATTCCATGTGAAATGTGAGTTTGTTACTGAGCATTTTGCTTCCATCATATTTTTTAATATTTGACCTTACTAAGGATGCATGACTGTATGTATTAGCATTTAACATCAACTCTGCACACAAATGGCTATCTGTTGCCCATTAAAGGAAAATGCCATGCAGAATGGAAAAACTGCCCCCCCCCCCATTATATGAAGGGCAAGACTTTAAGCTATGTTGAGTAAACTCTGGAATGTAGGACACAATGAATCAGTTTGGTACGTCACACATAATCATCCCATGATGCATCCTATTTTACAATTATAGTTAGAAGTGTAGAGGTATTGGAATTACAACTATAGCAGGAAGTGTAGATGTATTGGAATTGCAACTATAGCAGGAAGTGTAGAGGTATTGGAATTGCAACTATACGAGGAAGTGTAGAGGTATTGGAATTGCAACTATAGTAGGAAGTGTAGAGGTACTGGAATTGCAACTACAGTAGGAAGTGTAGAGGTACTGGAATTGCAACTACAGTAGGAAGTGTAGAGGTACTGGAATTGCAACTATAGTAGGAAGTGTAGAAGTACTGGAATTGCAACTATAGTAGGAAGTGTAGAGGTATTGGAATTGCAACTATAGTAAGAAGGGTTGAGGTATTGGAATTGCAACTATAGTAGGAAGTGTAGAGGTACTGGAATTGCAACTATACGAGGAAGTGTAGAGGTATTGGAATTGCAACTATAGTAGGAAGTGTAGAGGTACTGGAATTGCAACTATAGTAGGAAGTGTAGAGGTACTGGAATTGCAACTACAGTAGGAAGTGTAGAGGTACTGGAATTGCAACTACAGTAGGAAGTGTAGAGGTACTGGAATTGCAACTATAGTAGGAAGTGTAGAGGTACTGGAATTGCAACTATAGTAGGAAGTGTAGAAGTACTGAATTTTAGCTATAGTAGGAAGTGTAGAGGTATTGGAATTGCAACTATAGTAGGAAGTGTAAAGGTACTGGAATTGCAACTATACGAGGAAGTGTAGAGGTATTGGAATTGCAACTATAGAAGGAAGTGTAGAGGTATTGGAATTGCAACTATAGCAGGAAGTGTAGAGGTACTGGAATTGTAACTATAGTAGGAAGTGTAGAGGTATTGGAATTGCAACTATAAAAGTGAATAGGAAGAGGAATTAGAGACTCGATTCAAGTGTTAAATAATGCTGACTGGTCCCTTGAAAAGTCACAGATTTTTAAGTAATGTTAAATTAACCACCAGAAGCAGGTAACAGTGCTACTCTTTTGATGTAACCATACTCTACTGATGATAATAAGTGAAATGTAGTGGAGTTTAAACTCAGACCAACCATATCATTATTCTAATAAAAATGATTTAAAAATATTTGTTAGTTTATAGCAGACATAAACATGTATTTTTCAATGACTTAATATCCTACACAAGCAGACACTTGATAAATACAGGCAGATTTCTCTCTAAGTCCAAAGAATCAACTTGAAAAGTCAAAATGAATCAGCTACGATCCATTTGATTCTCATTCAAAGAATTAATTATGCAAAACAAATTATCCGTGATTAAAATAATGATAACATAATACTGAATTTTAAGTTTCTGTTAAATTTTCATAAGTAAACCATGTATGCCAAAGACTTTGCCAATTGAGAAACTGAAATATATTGTTCTTCAATGCAACTCCTAATTAATTTGAAATCTTCCAGGTCTGACATTCTTCAAGGCTAAGCAATATTACACTGTAATCAACCAACACAAAGGTAGGTCTGAAAATGCACAAGGGCTTAGCAATATTAGACTGTAATCAACAATTATACCAACAAGTCAAGACGGTGCATCAGACTGTAATTAATAAGCACATAACTGGGTCAGATATTGCACAAAGGTTAAGGAATATCACACTGTAATCGACATGGGTTAAGGAATATCACACTGTAATCGACAAGGGTTAAGGAATATCACACTGTAATCGACAAGGGTTAAGGAATATCACACTGTAATCAACAAGGGTTAAGGAATATCACACTGTAATCAACAAGGGTTAAGGAATATCACACTGTAATCAACAAGGGCTAAGGAATATCACACTGTAATCAACAAGGGCTAAGGAATATCACACTGTAATCGACAAGGGTTAAGGAATATCACACTGTAATCGACAAGGGTTAAGGAATATCACACTGTAATCGACAAGGGTTAAGGAATATCACACTGTAATCGACAAGGGTTAAGGAATATCACACTGTAATCGACAATCTCATAGTTTAAGGTTCAATATGGCTATGATGTCATAGCCTCAACACATCGTCGAGGTTATGAACTGATCTCATACCATGCGATGAAGCAAATAAAAGTATCATTGTCTTCATATGTCTCGACATTGTTATGCCATTGGATTCAGCCAGGCCTAGATGAGAGAGTGGGTGTGTCTCTGTGCAGCTTTCCCTCACTTAAGTCCAACTCACATACTAGACATGACATTTCTTCACTTAAGTCCAACTCACATACTAGACATGGCATTTCTTCCCTCACCCCAACCAGATACTTTGAAGTCCTGTGGTGATGGGCAAGCAGCAGGCATGGATATGGTATGAGCTGTAGCTACATAACTGCAAAAAAGGTGGTTCAGGGCATCACTGGATTGAAGCAGCAGCAGAACTCTGCAGCCTCCTGGGTGACTCAGCAGCTTTTTTAGGATCACACTGCTCATATCATTAGCACAATGAAGGTGTTAGAAAAGGTGCTCTAAACATTGCCTGCTTCACCCTAACCCTGCTCAGCATACAGCAGCTGATGGGGATCCCATGTTATTGGTAAAAAACATAACAAGAACATTGAGGTTACACAATGAATCATCAGTGCTTGGAAGGTACACATGTTAATGGACAATACATAAGCAGACAGATAGAGAGAAAAACAGCTCTAGCTGGTAGAAAACTGGCTATATTCAAGAGCCTGACAGTGTTACGACTCTATGGTCACAAACTTAAGTAACAGAAAAGAAGCAAAACCAACAAGTTTTGTAAAACTTAACAAACAATTTAATTAATAAAGTAATAAATGAAAAATGTGAGAGGAACTTACAGTATAATGAAGTGAATCCAAATTAGTCCTTACAAAGGTCTATGAAAGTCCTAAACAAATGAAAAGTCCCTTATAAATTTTTTATACCAGAAATGAACTGGTCCTCCAAGAACCATAACATCATCAAGATGGTGTTGTCCAGAATTCTTTTGAATAATTTATAACAGTTCCAGAATAATTTTAGAGTTCAAACAATTAACACTTTCTATCACCATTGAACAGTCCAAACAAATGTTTTTCCTCTCAAAAAAATATCCAAGTACAACATAAAATACATTTGTAGACTTACAACAGGAACACTAAAAGTGTGAACGACTCCAGAAATTGGAATTAAACTGAATGCTTAATTTTCTACTTATATACAGTGCATATTGCAACTGTAGTTTGCAACAGACCTCATATGACAACATACACTATTGATTTTCGACATACTAAATATAATCATATGACCTCATGCAACCGATGGGAATCCAGAGAATTATTCTGGAAACATTGATATCCCATCAATCACTGAGAAAATATGCCATAGGTACCATTTTAAGTCTTATTATTATGTTTATAATTACTAATTGTCAACACGTATGTAAACATCTATTTATAGATCCGACATAATTTACATTCTTAAAAGAGCCAAATTATGTACACAATTTATAACAAAAGATATTCTATACAGTTTATGACCATGAATAAAAATTATGAAAATTAAATAAATCATATACCAGAAGTTGCAGAAAATATAAATGTACATAACAGATAGCAGCAATGAGTGAAACTCATCTAACTGAGAAAGGACAACTCACTGAAGTAGGAGCTGGCTACACCTTCTTCTGGAGTGACCAAAGTAAAGAAGTGTGACATAAAGCTGGTGTTCGATTTGCCATCAAATCAGAGCTAGTTAGCAAGCTCACAAACCTCCCAAAGAGTATGAATGACAGACTAAATGAGACTCCAATTATCTGGAAAAAGACATTCAACTATCATCAATGAATATACACCCACTATGACCAACCCAGATGGGATCACGGACATATTTTATGAAGACCTGTAGTCTCTTATTGCAGAAGTACCCAAGGCAGACAAGCTTATTGTCCTTGGTTACTTTATTGCTTGAGTTGACACAGATCACCAGACATGGCCAAATATCATTGGCAAGAATAGCTTTGGCAAATGCAATAGACCCCTCTGACTTAGCAATAAGCTAATCACCAACACAGTAATCTTCTGCCTGCCAAACTACAACAAGACTTTTTGGGTGCACCCATGCTCCAAGTACTAGAATCAAACAGACTAGATCAACATCAAGAGAAGAGGCAGGCAGGCTGTCTCAGTGATGAAGGCCATGAGAAGTGCTGAATGCTGGACTGACCAGAGGATCAGTTTCCAAGTTCAATATCCAGATTTACCCTAGCAGACAATCACAAGGAAAAAAAGCGAAACAGGCATCTGTTGAAAAGCTGTGCAGCCAACTAAATACAACCAACATAAACTCCAAGAATGCAGACGAAAACTGTCCATCCTTCAGTGACTGTGTACTCAGCTGTATCCAAAACCCTTGGACCCATCACATATAAATATCAGGATTAGTTTGATGAGAACCAAATACACATTCTATGATATGCAATCATAAAGAACATCTCAAATACTCTTTGTTGACAGCATCACACTGCTCACTTACAAAGAAATGATACTTCAAAAAAGATGGGCAGAACACTTTGACAGCATCCACAATCAACAGTCATCTATCTGTGCAGAGGTAATAAACTGACTGCAACAAGTGGAAACCACTTGTTGATCCTGCAGAGCTGACTGAACTTGAAAGCAACTGACCTGCTGTCATATGGCAAGGTATCTGGAGTAGATGCTATGTCAGCTGAAGTCTAGAAAGCCTGAGGCTCACACTTCACTGAAATGTACTGAACTTTTCCAGTCAATGTGGGCTAAGAGAACTACACCCCTGTAGTACAAAGGTACATCCATTGTCCAAATGTACAAGTAGAAAGGCAACTGACAATTCTGCTACAACCATCAAGGTATCTTTCTGCTTTTAACAGCCAGCAAAATTCTCCCCAGAATTCTACTGAATCACCTTGTTCATCATATTACTCCTGCCTGAGAGGCAGTGTATCTTCTGGAAAGGCTGTGGGACAACAGATATAGTGCTTGCAGCTCCTCATCAATTCCATGTCAAATCCCAGTAACTGAATTCCAACCTGTACAGGACATTCAATAACCTGACAAAGCCACATACTCAGTCAGTCATGGAGGCCTTTGGAAGATCGTGGCAAAATTTGGCTGCCCACAGGAATTCATTGTGGTGGTTCAGTAATTGCGTGATGACACACTTGATCGTATCATGAATGACAGTGAATCATCTGAACCATTCCCAGTCACCAATGGAGTCAAGCAAGGTTGTGTGTTGGCCCCATTCCTCTTCAGTATGATGTCCTCTGTCATATTAACTAATGCCTTCCATGACTGACACTGTGATCGACATCAAATACTGCCATACTAACTGATGCCTTCCATAACTGTCACTGTGATCGACATCAGATACTGGATTGATGGCAAGCTCTTCAATCTGAGGAGACTACAGGCAAAGACGAAGTTACAGAAGTAATGGTGCAAAATTCTGAAGAGATTTCATAGTGCATTTTGCTGGGGTCAGCATGACATGTAAACATTAAGACTGATGTACTGGCTAGGATTGCTATAGCTTGGCAACTTGCAATGTTTAGTCTGGTCTGTTTGGGGCATGAATTGAGTTTTAATTAGGGGCTCACTTGTTTAATGGTTCAAGCCAGAGAAGCGTGTAATGGTGAACCGAGGTCATAGTGGTATAGTGACAGAGAAGACTGCAGGAAGCTGTGGTCCATTTGAAACAGGAGTCATGAAATATTTTCCAGAATAGTTAGTTAAAAATGCCGAGTATAGGGAATTATTTAACTTTGTTGGGAGTGATAAAGATTTTTTGTGGATGATGTAGTAATCCTGATTGGCTAAGCTAAACAAGAGGGTGTGTTTCCAGATAGAATTCAGGGGTTTAAAATAATCCCCCTCCCCCCATGGAACTAATCAGTGGAAGTTTGAGTCCGGGGAATAGAAAGTATTTCTCATTAAATTGTCAATAGGACAAGGGGGCCTGGAAATTTTAGAGACCAGTATCCAGGGAAGGGCAGTGGGAATTCTCTGATGTAAATGAGAGAAGGCTTGGATAAAGCACAAGGTTAGTCTCAACTGCATGCAATTTATATTCTTTGATGTAAGATTATAATTTTTGTTGAATTTATTCCTTTTAAATTCATTCTTCAATTTTTCTTGAGTTTAGAAATAATATGTACATGTTTATATTCATGTTTGTTACGAATGAGTTCAGATTTAGCGGCTTGGTATGTAAAAGAAATCATGTAGTAAGATTTCATGCATTTCTTCTGATGCATACTATGTGAATATGTAAATCATCAGTCTTAAATGATTTGTATCATGTATGCTGAGGATTTATTTTTCTGAGGGTTTTGACATTGATATAGAAGCTCCTGCACTACAGAGTCTGAAATGTAAAAACAATCTGACAGCTCGCAAACAACCAAGTACAGTTTCGGAATTGTTACAGAAAGAGTTAGACAAGGGTTATCTTTTAGGTCCATTTCCTTTCCTCCCTTTTGACATTAACAGAATCAATCCACTTGGCATTGTCGAGGGCAAATACTCTGGTACAAAGAGACTTGTTATTGACATGTTGGCCCCTCACAGCTCAGAGACATCATGAACATCAATAATCTTATTGATAGGGAAAAATGTTCACTGACCAATGTAGGGACTGATGATGCCATTCAAACACTGCAGACTTGAATGTGTAAGGCCGATATAACAGATGCAAATAAACTCATACCAGTGAAACCCTCTCAATGGTGCCTTCAGGGTGTAATCAATCAATATTTCTATTTTACTCATCTTGTGTTTTGGGTGTAGATTGAGTCCAAAATTATTCAAAGATTTAGCCAGCATCATCTATTGAATTGCAAAGAAGAACTATGGTATCAGTCATTTCTATAATCTCTTAGATGATTACTTGGCAATAGATTCTCCCAATGCAGATGCTGACTACACCAAGGCACTTATCACTTTGATATTTGCTAAACTAAATATCCCACTTTCTCTCCATAAAACAGTGGAGCCTACTCATGTTCTGGAATATCTGGGAATTGTGTTGGACACTAATAAAATGGAAGCTTGTTTACCAAAGGAAAAAATAGACAGGATCATTGATACTATTCAACAGCTTTTACATTGGGAAAAGTGTACAAAGAGAGAGCATTTAAGCTTACTTGGCCATCTTAATTTTGCATCCAGGATTATTGTGCAGGGCAGAACTTTTGTTTCTTACCTTTTATTATTGGCAAAGTCAGTCAAAGGACTATATCATTATGTGTATCTGGATACTGAATGCAGACTTGAATTGGAAATGTGGCATTCTTTTCTTCAAGAATGGAATGGCATATCTTTCTTCCTTATGAATAAACTTACCTTTGCTGCTGACTTTGAACTGTATACTGATGCATCTTCCATGCATGGCTTTGGTGCCTACTTTCAAAAGAAGTGGTTTGTAGGTAAATGGCCTAATGGTATTTCTATTCAAGATAATGAATCATTCATGGCTTTTCTTGAATTATACCCAATTGTTGCTGCTGCTGTGCTTTGGGGTCATAATTGGACGTCCCGAAAAATTATCTTTAACTGTGACAATCAGGCAACAGTTGCT
Organism: Megalonaias nervosa; assembly: GCA_016617855.1. NCBI lineage: Eukaryota > Metazoa > Mollusca > Bivalvia > Unionida > Unionidae > Megalonaias > Megalonaias nervosa. The sequence goes on along the minus strand of JAECUM010000247.1, from coordinate 246,116 downwards.
ATAATTAACAAGGGTCACTCAAAGACCCCCTTATCATGAGACTCATGCGGAGACTCACATTATGTGCTATGACTTACTGTCATGTTGTGACTGTCAGATACTTGCCAGGTGTAAAAAATGGCATTGCTGATTCTTTATCTCATTTTCAGTGGAGCAGATTTCATCAGCTTGCACTGGAAGCAAACAGGGTCCCAGAAACATGCCCAGGTCTGTACGAGATTCTGTATTAACGGATGTTATCAACCATTTCTGGGATACTGCCATCAGCCCTGCAACACAGACAGCTTACCAATCTGGCCTACAGCATTTCCTAAATTTCATGGCTATGACTGGCAAACACCAATGATTGGGACTTTCTCAAATTTCTGAGGATACTTTTCTTCAGTATGTAGCTCATTGTTATGGCATGCAGAAATTGCGCTACAACATGATTAAACTTTACTTGTGTGCAATTCGTTTCACATATCTAAAGAGCAGACTTCCAAACCCACTTTTACAGCAAGATGGACATCAGTGCTTTCGTATGTTCGCTATTTTGAGAGGAGTTAAACATTTGCAATCTAATCTTAACAGACCCAGGCTTCCTATAACTTTTCAGATGCTCAGGCAGTTGTGCTTCCTATTCCATGCAGGACTTTTCACCATACATGGAACTCTTGATGGAAGTGGTGTCATGTGTTGCATATTTTGGCTTTTTACAATGTGGCAAATTCACGGTTTCCAGTGGCAAGTTTGATACTATGCTCTATTTATGTCTTCAAGACATCTCTGTTGCTGCTGATTATTTTACTTTGAAACTTAAATCCTCAAAAACTGATCTTTTCTGCAGAGGGATTACTTTGTTTTATTACAGAACAAACAACTCTATATGTCCTTATTTTGTGATGGCAAAATTTCTGCAAGTGCGTAAAAGCATGGGTGCCCCTCCAACAGACCCATTGTTTGTGGATCCATCTAACCAGGCACTGACATGATCGCTATTCATACATACTTTACGCGGTTCATTGCAAACTCTTCATGTGGATCAAAACTTGTATAGTGGGCATTCATTTCGTATTGGTGCTGCAACCATGGCAACTGCAGACCACATGGAAGACCACCTGATCAAGACTTTAGGACAATGGTCGTCCGACTGTTATACCAGATATATTCATGTGTTCAGACATTTTTTACGGCAGGCACAAAATCTCTGTGTTCATAGCTGAATTTCCAGTGTTTTCACTTTGTCAGGACTTGTCACATGTGGCTTATCTAGGACATGCAAAACATTTTCATAGATTATAAATGCCATAATGTTTCCATATATATTTGCCATGTTTGTGAGGCTTGCTACATTGTTTCCTTCAACAACAAAAAAATAAAATAAAAAAAATAAAATAATTTTCAACTAAGACAACAGTATATTGGGGGCACTCAGTGCAATTTCATCTGATGACTTCAACTGCACATCATTTGGGGCTTCACTTTGTGATACTTCATTCTCTTGCCCTCAATACTACCTGTACCTCTATCAGATCCTTAGTTACTTGCAGTAGTTCAATTTCTGAGTGCAGCTCCTTAGCCAGTTGCATGCTCAGAGTTAATGTCCCTGTTGCAGCTCCATAAATAGTTGCACCTTGATTGGCATAATGCAGCTCCAGAGCGAGTTGCAGTCCCTGCTGCAACTCCATAGCTTGTTGCACCTTGATTGGTACATGTAGCTCCATAGCTAGTTGCACAGGTGCAGCTCCTTAGCCAGTTGCATGCTCAGAGTTAATGTCCCTGTTGCAGCTCCATAAATAGTTGCACCTTGATTGGTATATGTAACTCCAGAGCGAGTTGCAGTCCCTGTTGCAACTCCATAGCTAGTTGCACATGTGCAGCTCTTAGCCAGTTGCACCATATTCTACCATATTATTCTTAGTCTATATGCATATGTATATTGCTGTATGCTTATAAGTTAGTCAGATGCTTCTAACTTGCTGATTGTATGCCATAGAGTTGCTCCCAATGTATGTCAAAGTTGTAATGGATGGATATATCAAATATATAGTTGAGGAATAAATATTTTAGCTAACATTTCTTTACTTGTTGTGTATTGTGTAAATGCATGTTTATGATTCATGTTTGTTATGAATGAGTTCAGATTTAGAGGCTTGGTATGTAAAAGAAATCATGTAGTAAGATTTCATGCATTTCTTCTGATGCAAACTGTGTGAATACGTAAATTATCTATCTTAAATGATTTGTATCATGTATGCTGAGGATTTATTTTTCTATGTCTGAAAATGTAACCAGCCAAGCAACCAAGTTAGCACCTGGAGTGAAGTCCATTAATCTGTGTGTGATTCAGTTGTGATTTCTTTCTAAATGGATTGATGGTGTAGAATGTGTGTCGACTGATAGATCAGCTGGTAAATTTACAGCTGCAGTGGGACACTGATAGATCAGCTGGTAAATTTACAGCTGCAGTAGGACACTGATAGATCAGCTGGTAAATTTACAGCTGCAGTGGGACACTGATAGATCAGCTGGTAAATTTACAGCTGCAGTAGGACACTGATAGATCAGCTGGTAAATTTACAGCTGCAGTGGGACACTGATAGAATCAGAGAGGGCTAATAATGCCAAGACACTCAGTTAAGAATGTGGTAGCAACTAACCAGACATCAATTTATGATAACAGGTTGTATGTGTATTAAGTGCAAATTTCCATCACTAGTTCTGTTGAATTTTGATAAATGATATGTGGTGAAAAAAGAGTGTGAATATTTATTGATCACAGGAGAAGGAAATCCTGACATGTATTTAGGTTGGACAAAATATGTTTATTTGAAGGCAGAAACAATATAGTTCCACACCTTTCTGCACAGTGGAAAAAAGAGCAAAGTCAGCAACCAAGAATTTGACGACCTGAAGAGGCTAGAAGAGAGAGAGCAGAAAAGAGTACAGAAACACTAACCTATCACCAACAGTGATTTGGAAAGGACCAGAGGAACCAGGTGATGCTGTCATGCCAGGCAATCTGAGTTCGATCTGCCACTCAATCATAATATGAAATTTGCTCTTTCAGTAACAGAATGGCTAAATGAATTTCACATAATTTTGTAAATCTATTTCTTAGAGAAAGCGAATCATTCACATGTCATTTTTGTTTATGTAATTGATTAAACTGTTGAATTTTATATATGGGAACTTGTTTCTTTATTCTATATTCTGCTCAGTTTTCTGGTATTCCATCCCTTAATTTCATATTTTATGTTATTAATTACTTGATCTGGGCAATAACACCATGGTTGATCATCTCCTAGATAACAATAACCAAATGCTCAAGGAGTGAGTAAGATCTCACACATCACTGTCTATCTAAGCAATATCTTTCACCTAAGAGATGCTGATGGTACTCCAAATTTAAGGTCCATAAGAAGCAAAAATTACATTATACCAAGGCCAAAAAAAGAATTGTTTAAAAAAGTTTTGAATATACTGGTCCACTGGTATGGAACAACATTCCCAGTGACATAAGGCAGGCTACTAACATTTCTTCTTTTCATAATCAATGTCTCAAATGTATGAAATCTTTCGAAAACTGAACAGTTCTAGTACAATAAATACTGCCTGCTTTTCTGCTTTTCTGTAATTTTGCATCATTTTCACAGCTGAATTTTTCAATGCAGGATGATATTTTATATTTTATATGTGTTTATGTGTTCACAGATGCCTGTGCATGTGTTCCAAGTTTGATATTTTGACTTTTAAAATTACTTACTTATTTAGTGTCAAGCCAGATTCTTCACATCATGTTGTATATACTGTATATATTGTACATAACAGATAGAAGGCCTCAGGGAAGATTAGTTCTGTAACTAATTGAGTTACCTTCTCTAAATAAAGTCTTTATCATTATTATTATTATTATTATTATTATCATTTACCATTCCACCACACAAGAAGTGGCTGTTGGTGGTCTCTGATCTGCTGGCAATTGTTCTGTGAATGCTAAAACTGAGTCTTGACATGCTACATAGTATGGACCATTTCTCTTCAGTTTGTGACAATTTTGGTCTCACAATTTGTACCAAGATGACAGATGTGTTGCACCAACCTGCAACATGATAACCTTACACAGAGCCTATCATTACAGTAAATGGCCAACCCTCTTGACAATGGACAAGTTCACCTATCTCAGCAGCACAAAGTCACATGCAGTCCACATCGATTATGAAACTAAGACAGAACTGGTAAAGCAAGTAGGGCTTTGGCAGACTATATATAAATGTGTGGGAGAGCAGAAACATCAGTCTACAAATAAAAGCTGAGGTCTAAAAAATCATTGTACTGCTGACCTTGTTATATGCCTATTAAACTTTGACAGTGTACAGATGCCAGGCCAAGAAGCTGAACCATTTACACATGTGTTGCCGGAGATAACTGATGATGATAAGACAACGGGACAGGGACCAAGGTTCTTAAGTTCTCACAGAAAAGCATCTCCACACTCTGCGGATGAAATCATATGAGACAGGCTGGCCAAGTTACCGGGATGCTACAAGAGTGACCGCTAAAGAAGATCTTCCACAGTCAGCTGAAGAAGGGAAAGTGATCTCTGGGTGGTTAGAAAATGCTTCCAAGATTCCCTCAAGTCATCCTTTAAACATTAACCCTGAATCTTTGGAAGATCTTGGAAGCATTGCAGAGGCAGTGCAGCAGAAGCATGAGCAACATAAATCTTAGAACTGCAGCACATCCTCTTTTATTCAAGCCAACCCATGTGGCAGTATCTCCTGTCATGTATGTCACAGACAGTCCAATGCATAAAGTTGCCTGATCAGCCACTCAAGTACTTGCAGAAACCAAACCAATTAGTGACATCATGGCCATTTTTGAACTCAACAGCAAAGTCAGACACTGCAAAAGGGCTAAACAATATCATGCTATAATAAAGAATTACACAGCCAGGTCAAACATTGCCCAAGAGCTAAGCAATATCACACTGTAATAAAGAATTACACAGCAAAGTCACTCACTGCCCGAGGGCTAAGCAATATCACATGGTAAAAAAGAATTACACAGCTAGATCAGACATTGCCCAAGGTCAAAGCAGTATCAGACAATAATCAATAATTAATTACATAGCTGGGCCAACAAAACATTAAGCAATCTTCAACATAATAAAATAGACATCACCCTCAGAAAATAAAATTCAGGGTATTGTGACCTTGAATTCTGATGTTCAGTAAACCTCCTGTGAAATTTCATGAACATCAATAAAAGGAAGTCAAATATTTGAGCATTAATCAATGAACTTAAGCACATTAATCCACATCAATTCAACATTAGATCTTGGTGAGATCTTAGTGAGATAATTTTGTGGTAAATGTACAGCTACCACCTGACAAAAGAAATTATCAATGCAATATTTTGTACATTATGGATATAAATATGAAAATTATAGTGGAACTCTTCATCAAAGCTAAAATCTGCAGGATAACAAAAACCATCAAAGCTGACATGAACAGGATAACAAAAACCATCACAGCTGAGATGTTCCAAACAGCAATAAAACATCAAAGTTGAGATATACAGGATAACAACAACCATCAAATATGTGATATTCAAGAGATCAACAACCATCAAAGATGAGATGCACAGGATTTCAATCACCATCAATACTGAGATGCAAACGATAACAAAAAACATCAAAGATGAAATGTTCAGAATAACAAAAACCAAAGTTGAGATGTACTGGATAACAATAACCTTCAAAGTTGAGATGTACAGGATAATAATAATCATCAAAGATGAGATATTCAGAAATGCAGCAACCATCAAAGTTGAGATGCACAGGATCAAAATCACCACCAATACTGAGATGCACAGAATAAAAACAACCATCAAAGCTGAGATGTACAGGATAAGAATTATTCCATGAACTTCTCCAGTGGCCTAGGTGGTTAGAGTGTCTGCTTCTGATGTTGGAGATTGTAGGTTTTGAATCCTGGCTAAGTCATATTGAAGATTTATAAAAATGGAATGGTACTAGCAGCTGCCTTGCTTGGCACTCAGCATTAAGAGATTAATGTTAAGACTGGTGACAGGATAATGGGACTGGACATCACTATGAATTGCCACACTGCAGACATTATAGCGATATGACTCAAAAAGACTGGTAGCCCTGGTGTCAGGATAATGTGACTGGACATTACTATAAATGCCACACTGCAGACATCATAGCGATATAAAAAAGCATGGTAGGCCTGGTGTCATGATAATGGGATTGGACATCACTATAAATTGCCACACTGCAGGCATCATAGCAATATGACTCAAAAAGTTTATAATCTACATTAAAAACCCAAATCACACATCACCATCTCATGTTAATAAATTTATGAATGCAAACTCTATATATAATGATGCATGTGCAAGTTTATGTTTTTCCATTTGTACTATAGTCAATGTAATTGAAATTATCAAATTTTGTGGAAACATCCCAACTTGAGAAGGTTCTTCATTTGCACTGTTAGAGCAGTGCAAATAACTACTCATTAAAAAAAAAAAAAAACCCATTAAGAACTAGTTAATATAAACCCACTATTTCATCCCAAATTCGATCAGTATATGTGACAGGAGACCACTAGTGACTTTTGCTTGATTACCCCATCCACTTACTGCAAAGGTAAGAAGATAACATTTCAGTAAATTTTGTCAGTGGATTGATAATGTATATTCAATCATTAGATTCTGGAGTATTTCTGTAAATCAACAACTGCTGGAATATTGCAATAATAATAATAATGATAATAATAATAATAGTAATAATTTCAGTTGCCTTCCCCTAGAAAAGCAATCTTAAACCATTGTGGTGTCTAGAGTAATGCATGCAACTTTTAGTGTGGATTTCTAATATCCATATAGTATGCCACCTGTGGGCTCAGGGATAAAGAATACTGCTCAATCTATGCTTCTGTATTATCCATATGGTATGCCCCTGTCAGGGGTGATGAGTACTGCTCAATTTGTGCTTCTGTATTATCCATATGGTATGCCTCTGTCAGGGATGAAGAATACTCCTCAGTTTGTGCTTCTGCAGTATACATATGGTGTGCACCTGTCAGGGATGAAGAATACTCCCCAGTTTGTGCTTCTGCAGTATACATACAGTGTGCCCCTGTCAGTGATTATGATGAGCACTGCTCAATGCACCATTCCGCATTATCCATATGGTGTGAACCTGTGGGCTCATTGATGATGAATACTGCTCAATATGTGCTTCTGCATGTCCCAAGAAGTAACTAATGGAGGGAACTGGTTTCCTGTGGGATGATTCCATGATAATGTTTCAATTATGAAGGTCTTGGATAAGTGCAGTTTATGTAGAAGAGATTTTGACATTGTTTCTTAAATATTTTAGTTTTTGCCTTTATCTTTGTTTTGTATGCCTTTTTTTAAAGCATCTGCAAAACACTTTTACCTTTTGTCTCAAGGTTAATATTTACTTTGATTGGAGGAGGGTGGTGTCTTCCTGTGCATTGGTCTTTATCAGAGTTGTTACCTAGCTATTTCCCTGTGCAATAAAAAAGTAAGTGATAGGGCTAGTATGCACAAAAAAAAATAAGTGATAGGGCTAGTGTGTACATCAAAGAGAGAACATGAATCATGCAATAATTACAAACAATTACAACCATACCTGTGCCTTTGTTAACTGTTGTCCAAGGAAATTAAAAAAGAACATATTTGCAATTTCATATACTTTGAAATACTCAACTACTATACAAAAACATGCATCTATGAAAGAAAATAAATGACAAGACAAAACTATTTCTACTTAAAGACAGTGTTATGTATATTTAGTCTGTATTGTGTGCTTGACCCATCTGTAATTGAGGGTAGCAGTTTGGGCCTACCTGACCAATGTCAGTTTTAAAAAATTTTTTTACATTGATTTGTATTCAGAACATTGGTTTTTCCCTTGAAAATGCTATTGTCCACCTGATTTTGACATGTTTGTAAGTTATAAATATATTTTTTAAACTGATGTTTGAGTTCAAGATCTAGTTTGTTTTTTAAAAATAGAAATTTAGATAGTTCTGGAAGAAAACGTTTGACCCACAGCCTAGTCATTTTACTGTGTCTTAGAATTTTATATAAGGTTTGATAAACTTAATTATTTCATTTGTCTTTTAACTTCAGTCTCTGGATTTATTTACTGTTGTGTTCAGATATAATTTGAAAGGAATCATTTATTTGAATTATTCACTGGAATTACAAAGTTTTCATTGATATTTTGGACTAAATCACTATTTTGGTATAATGGTGAATTAATTAAAAGACATTCTGAATTACATAAATGTGATATATTATGATTGTTGGCACATCAGCTCTTCCATGACTACTGACACATCAGCACATTCAATACTGGAATTCTTTAAGAACACTCTGGACTTGTGATATAACTTTCAGGATTATCTGAGATTTATTTCACAATGCTGTAAGTTCCTTATAAATTTTCACTTTGAATTGTAGGGAAATAAATTATTTGTTGAATTTTACTAAACTTGTTGGTTTTGCTTTATCTGTGACTAAGTATAAGACCAGGGAGACATAATAACAATACTCATGCTTCTGACTCCTCTGTATCATTCTATTTCATCTTTTTACTTAGTTGAAAGAATTAGCAAGTCCTATCATTTCATTTAGTCACAATGTTGTCCTTAAAATATTCACTAATACATAATGCATACAAAACTGCAAACAACATAAAACAGATCTGCAGATGCACAATGCACCAGCAGATCTGAGTCAGCACTATTTATTGTCTTGAAAACAAGACAATGTAGACACTAATCTACTAGTACATCATGTAACAGCCAATGTTTTGAAGTTGCTGTTGTTGTTTCTGTTGCTGATATGTGGTTGTCATACATCAGTCAGTATTATCAATGCTTTATTTAATAACTACATTTGTCTGTGTATGCTATACATCAGTCAGCAGGATCAATGTTTTATTTATAACAATACCTGTATGTATGTGCTATACATCAGTCAGCAGGATCAATGTTTTATTTTATAACTACACCTGTCTGTGTGTGCTATACATCAGTTAACTGGATCAATGTTTTATTTTATAACTACACCTGTCTGTATGTGCTATACATCAGTTAGCAGGATCAATGTTTTATTTTATAACAAAACCTGTCTGTGTGTGCTATACATCAGTTAGCAGGATCAATGTTTTATTTTATAACAAAACCTGTCTGTGTGTGCTATACATCAGTTAGCAGGATCAATGTTTTATTTTATAACAAAACCTGTCTGTGTGTGCTATACATCAGTTAGCAGGATCAATGTTTTATTTTATAACTACACCTGTCTGTATGTGCTATACATCAGTCAGCAGGATCAATGTTTTATTTTATAACTACACCTGTCTGTGTGTGCTCTACTTCAGTTAGTAGGATCAATGCTTTATTTATAACAAAACCTGTCTGTGTGTGCTCTACATCAGCCAACTGGATCAATGTTTTTTAATAACTACATCTGTCTACAAATAATATTTTAAACATGCTGGTTAAAAAATGATCCACACCTAAATTTCTAACCAAGCATGTATCTAGGTGATGGAGATTCTTAATACTTTTACTACATAAAGCTGAAATATTATCATTACATGTTAATAAAGATGAAAATGTTAAGACAGAATGTTCAAAATACATAACATAATTATGAGTTACAATTTTAGTCTATGCTGACTGCTACTTTTCCAGCTGGCTGGATTTATTGGCTGATGGCTAAACATGTCCTTTATATGAAACACTCAGCTACATATCAGACCTGTCCAGATACAATGATGTGTCGAATTATAGCATGATGCTGATATTTGTCAGTTGTCAAAGAAATGTGAAAATTACAACATATCATTCCTTCATAAAGGTGTTGAAATTGTTATCTCAAAACGATTTAATTACTCACTGTAAGACATGGCAGTGGCAGCCTTCAGTTTTCTCTGATACCTTGAGAAAATAATGGGGAGAATATAAGAAATAAAAAATATTAATGTCATCAGTAAATAATAACATCTAAATTGAATGAATTCTGAATTAGTGTATGAATATCAATAATTTACAATAACATTCCATCCTACCATGTTGGCTTCTACTTGCAATGCAATTGCTTTTTTAGAGAAAATTTCATAAAAAACATATAAATCATGATGTTAACTAGCAGCCTTTCTACTCTGATTCTGGATTATCAGGATATATAAAAAATCATAACTGACTTACTTAAACTATTAATTGTAAAAAATATATATGTACATTATTATTGTTATTATCATTATAAGTTACTGAATTGCTTCACCCTTCCTTTGTACAAACAATAATCCATCTGTCAAGACAAGGGGACTTTCTTTGCACAAACATTAATCCATCTGAGAAGGGACTGCTTTTCCCATGAATTGGAACGCTGCCTTCCCAAAAATATTAATTCCTCTTAAAAGACTGGATGACTTCCATCTCAATCAGTCCTACTCACAAATTTAAGTACTGACAAAAGATGTATTTTTTCCCCCTGTAAAATGATTAAATTTGACACAAATGAAAATAAATAATTCAATGTTCAGTTTGAATACTTTAAGAAACGTCAATTACATTAAGTGAAAAGAAAGAATACACATAATTTGTCCAAAGCAAAAAAATATGTCCTCTTTTGTAGCCATGATCCTATACCCTAAAACTAATCAGTGAAGATTATCCTTGTTCCCCATTATTCTATGGTATAAGTCTGATATCATGCATGCAAGTAGACAACATGTTTTACAAACAATGATCAATAAAACTGATATCAAATTAGAATGATGGGAGACAATTAGACAAGGGCCAATACAATGACTACCAGGTCTCAAGGCCCAATTCAATGACTACCAGGTCTCAAGGGCCAATACAATGACTATCAGGTCTCATGGGCCAATTCAATGACTACCAGGTCTCAAGGGTCAGTACAATGACTATGAGGTCTCAAGGACCAGTACAGTGACTACCAGGTCTCAAGGGCCAATACAGAGGCTACCAGGTCTCAAAGACCAAAACAAAGACTACCAGGTCACAACTTCTGTGGAATTGTTGCAGGCATGGCACACAATAAAAAAGGCACATGTCACTGGCCAAGATATATCAATAAAGATCATTGAGATAAAGGGGACACTGCACAGAAAGCTAACACAGTCCTCAAGGACTCTGCATAGAATACTATACAGTCCTCAGGGAAACAGCATAGAAAGCCATACAGTCCTTAGGTAAACTGCATAAAAAGCTGTAAGTCCTCAGGGGAACTGCACAGTCCTCAAGATACCTCACAGCCCTGGCATCTAGCATAAGCCACATTCCTCATTATGAAGGGTCCTGCTGATAAAAACATGGAGCCATCAAATGACAATGTAACCGGATTATTAAAAACAGGGAGCAATCAAATGGCGACGTAACTTGATTGTTAAAAACAGGGAGCTATCAAATGGCAAGGTAGCTTCATTAGGACAGGATTCAGTCTTACATAAGAGGACATCAATATTAGCTTTATTTTCATCAATAAAACCAACCCTTAAAACTTTAAGATGCATTTGTTGACAGTTTATCCATGGCATGCTGAACATCCTGATGTTACAATGAACATTCTGTCATAATGAACAACTTAATTTTACAATGAACATTCCAACATCACACATGCACCAACATTTCTGACAGTTTGTTATGGATTTATTGCTGCAAATTTTAACTTTTGACCAATCAGAGTATCTTAGATTTATTGACATTAGAATGTAAGATATACATACTTGATCCTGACGAGGTAGAAAATGACGAGGATGGCCATACAGAAGAGACTGAGAACTATGGCAACCAGTATTAGGGCCATTCTGAATGTATCCTCCAGATTCTCTGCTTTTACGGCTGACTCTGTGGGCTGGAATAACAAGTTACAGCCGTCATATAGTGATATGGCTTTAAAACAATCAATATGAAAGCAAATTGATTTCTTTAATAGTCCTTCTGTATTAAGGCTAACAATAGTATTTTTATAATTCTTAATTACTGTTTATCACCAATATAATGAAAATTGTATATATATATATATATATATATATATATATATATATATATATATAATCCTGGTCATATCTCATTGGTCCTCAGCAGTTACTTATAAACAGACTGGTGCATTATAGAGGTACACTGCCCAAGTGACAACTTTATCTGTACAAGTAAGTGTCCAATAGACTATACATTTTCATACCTATACATGTAGAGTCCAATATACTGTACATATCGATACATGTACATGTAGTGTCCAACAGACTGTGTACATGTCCATACCTGTACATAAGTGTCCAAAAGACTACATGTTCATAGCTGTACATGTAGTGTCCAACAGACTATACATGTAGTGTCCAATAGACTGTACATGTCCATACCTGTACATGTAATTGTCCAATAGACTAATATGTACATACCTGTACATGTATCCAATAAACAGTACATGTCCATACCTGTACATAAGTGTCCAATAGACTACATGTTCATACCTGTACATGTATGTGTCCAAAAGACTGTACATATCCATACATGTACATGCAAGTGTGCACAGACATACATGTATACACCTGAACTGTTGAAGAGAATGCTACCTTGAAAAGTTGTAAAACTTTTTCATTCTAGTTGTGCTCTACAAACATCTAAATTCATGGCTAGCAGTCAGAACTGATAAGAAGAGGTTAATAATAATAATAATAATAATAATAATGTTCTTTAAAGAATCATTAGGGTTTGTACAAAAATACCACAAAGTTATCATGTATCAAAGCTTCTAAATGTCTCTTTGTATTATTCAATTGCAGAACAATTATCAAGTTCTGTACATAGTACATATTAGTTTAAATGAATCTGATATTTCGTTTTCTTAATAAATTCTTGGTCTGAAGACATGGATAGCATTATATCAATTTATCACTGTCAGTAATGATATAATTTCAATAACTAAACCTATCATAACATTACAGTTAAACCTATCATAACAATATAGTTAAACCTATCATAACATTATAGTTAAACCTATCATAACATTATAGTTAAACCTATCATAACAATACAGTTAAACCTATTATAACATTAGTTAAACCTATCATAACATTATAGTTAAACCTATCATTACATTATAGTTAAACCTATCATAACATTATAGTTAAACCTATAACATTATAGTTACAACTATCATAACATTATAGTTAAACCTATCATAACATTACAGTTAAACCTATAACATTATAGTTAAAGCTACCATAATATTATAGTTAAATTTATCATAACATTACAGTTAAACCTATCATAACATTATCATTAAACCTAGCATAACATTACAGTTACAACTATCAAAACATTATAGTTAAACCTATCATAAAATTACATTTAAACCTATAACATTACAGTTAAACCTATCATAACATCATAGTTAAATCTAGCATAACAATACAGTTAAACCTATTATGTTACAGTTAAACCTTGCATAACATTATAGTCAAATCTAGCATAATATTATAGTTAAACCTATCATACCATTACAGTTAAATCTATCATAACATTACAGTTCAATCTATACAAACATTACCATTCAACCTATTTTAACACTACCGTTCAACCTATCATAACATTATAGCTAAATCTATCACAACATTATAGTTCAACCTATTATAACATTACAGTTCAACCTATCATAACATTACAGTTCAACCTATCATAACGTAGATAAACCTATCATAACATTACAGTTCAACCTATCATAACATTACAGTTCAACCTATCATAACACAGATGAACCTATCATAACATTGTAGTTCAACCTATCATAACACAGATAAACCTATCATAACATTATAGTTAAACCTATCATAACATTACAGTTAAACCTATCACAACATTATAGTTACCTATCATAACATTACAGTTCAACCTATCATAACATTATAGCTAAACCTACCATAACATTATAGTTAAAGCTATCATATCATTACAGTTAAATCAATCATAACATTACAGTTCAATCTATCCTAACATTACAGTTAAACCTATTTTAACATTACAGTTCAACCTATGATAGTAATTATAGCTAAACCTATCATAACATTACAGTTCAACCTATCATAACATTACAGTTCAACCTATCATAACATTACAGTTCAACCTATCATAACACGGATAAACCTATCATAACATTATAGTTCAACCTATCATAACATAGATAAACCTATCATAACATTATAGTCAAACCTATCATAACATTATAGTTCAACCTATCATAACATGGATAAACCTATAACATTATAGTTAAACCTATCATAACATTACAGTTAAACCTATCATAACATTATATTTCAATATATTTATAACATTACAGTTAAACCTATCACAGCATTACAGTTATACCTCTCATACCATTACAGTTAAACCTATTATAACATTATAGTTAAACATATAACATTACAGTTCAACCTATCATAACATTATAGTTAAACCTATCATAGCATTACAATTATACCTATCATAACATAATACTGTTAAACCTATCATAACATTATAGTTAAACCTATCATAACATTATAGTTAAACATACCATAACATTATAGTCAAACATACCATAACATTATAGTTAAACATATCATAATATTATAGTTAAACCTATCATAACATACTATTTAAATATATCATAACATTATAGTTAAACATAACATTAGTTAAACATATCATAACATTATAGTTGAACATATCATAGCATTATAGTTAAACATATCATAACATTAGAGTTAAACATATCATAATATTATAGTTAAACATACCATAACATTATAGTTAAGCATAGCATAACATTATAATTAAACCTAACATAACATAATAGTTAAACATATCATAACATCATAGTTAAACATATCATAACAGGATAGTGAAACATATCATAACATTATTGTTAAACATATCATAGCATTATAGTTAAACATACCATAACATTATAGTTAAACATACCATAACATAATAGCTAACATATTTAAAATTATGTCTAAATATATTGTAACATTATTGCCAAACATGCTACAACATTAGTGCTAAATGTATCACAACAATACTGATGGAAATGGAATAATATGGAGGGTGTTTTTAATCTCCACACTTAACATAATATTTGGGATCCATAACTTTTGGCTGTAATCGTTTAATCAAAACATAACAAGAGTACCAAGAATGGCCTATGATATGTCTGTCCCAAGTTTACTAGTCCTCTGTAAGGAGCTCTGTGACCTGTACCTTTGGTCCTGGTATATAGTGTTGAATTAAAGTTACTCTACAGAAACCATTATTTTCTTAGTAGACATATCTTGACCGCGACACCTGACCTCTGACCCAGAATCTATAGCTTGCTTTAATACTCTAGGAGCAAGGTATTCACAAAGATTGGTCAAGAAACTTACTCCAGAATAAAAGTTATTTTGCAAATCCTATTTTTCTTTTGAGTTATAATGACCTTGATCTTTGACCTTTTCAACACAAAATCAATATACCTCAACCATACCTTAAAAGCATGACCTCCACAAACTTTAGTCAAGGTTTGTGTTTGTGTGTGTGTGTGTGTGTGTGTGTGATTTGGATTTTTAACTTAGCTTTAACAATTTTTCAGAGTGGTTTAAAGTGCTGTCCGTTACGGATCACTGCCATCTCACCTCTGTCTGTGTTGGTTTGAGTCTAAGATTCGGCGAATGTGGATATGTGAGAAAGCTTGCCAGTAGCTTCTCGTGGGTCGGTGGTTCTTTCCGCGGAATTCCCGGTTTCTTCTTCCACCATTAATACTGGCCGCCATGTATAGCCTATCATGTGCTGAAAAATGACGTTAAGCCCCACAACAACAACAACAATTTTTCAGTCATATCACTATGATGTCTGCAATGGAGCAGTTTATAGTGATGTCTAGCACTGAGGCATCATGCTGCAGACATGTAGTATGATGTCCCACCCAGTCACATTATACTGACATCAAGCCGACCAGTCCTAACACTAACCTCTTAATGCTGAGCACCAACCAAGGCAGCTGTTAGTATTATTTTTATCAGTCTCTGGCATGACTTGGCAGGGGTTCGAACCCAGGACCTCTCACATCTGAGACGGATGCTGTAACCACTAGGCCACCGGAGCAGTCTTTTCAAGGTTTGTGGTATAGAACTAAAGTTACTATGCTAAGCTGTTGTTCTTCTTCGGTCACAATGATCTTGACATTTGATCTTTTGACCCCAGATTAATTTCCTGAGTGCAAATGGACATTTAGTCCAGCTGTGCTAAGAAGAATGAGAGTTACTGAACAGAAACCATGTTTCTGAATGCAGTCACACAGTGACCTTATCCTAAGTGCAAGCCATCCTCAAATTTTGGTAACTTTATGGTAGACAATTCAAGTTATTGTGTGAAACCATTTTTCTTCTTTCAAAGTAACATTACCTTTGATCTGAAAACTGATAGGTTTTTTCCTTTCCTTTCTTGCAGGAGATTGTGCTGAAACTATTGTTTTCTTTCATTTGCAGTGACATTGACCTTTGACCTTTTGACTCAAAGCTCGATACATTTCTTCCTTACTCCAAGAACATGTTTTATCCACAAAGTTCAGTGGAGGTAAATTGTCCTCTAGAACTGAATTTATTACCGTTTAAAATAGGAGAAGTTTATGGTCAGGTACAATCCTAGCATAATACTGATATATAAAACGGAGAGAACATTACTTTATAAATTCCTCAGCATAGTAGTCTATAGTAATTACCACTATTTTAAAAACTTTATACTAATATATGAACCCCAGTAATGCCTCAGCCTGGTAGTCTATTGAAATACATTTCTATATAATTACCACTATCTCAAGAACTTTGTACTGGTATCTGAGCCCCAGCAATGCCTCAGCATGGTAGTCTATAGATCTGTAAAAGAAAAGTAGAACTCACCCTGTAGTAAAGCTAACAGCAGATTATAATTACAGTCACAACTGTTGGATCGGTGATAATTATCTTCGTATTTCAAATTTTTACAACTGAGAGGATACGTTTTTTGATTCCAGATGGATTTTTTGTTATTTGATTGAGAGAAGAGGCTTTTCAAGGTGTTAACAGACATAACTGCCTGGTAAAGGTGTGAGCAGAAGGAAGTTACTGTGTTTTTTCACTTATCAAAATAGAAAGTAAAGCCTCAACAATGACACCAAACATGAAAGATAATACAGACTACTTCCTGCTGTAAAATGTACCTGGCAAGAAAAATTCTGTATCATCACTTTTGAAATATTTGTTTTAAAGAATATTACTGGGCACAAAAAAATGGTTAAAATATGTTATAAACTTCAACAATGATTTTTAAAATTGTATGACATAAGAATTATACCATATTTATAACAGTTATAAATACGCCTATCAATAATTATGCAAAGCATTATATATTGCTGTCATATATTTGAGTATTAAGCATTAAAAATTAATCCAATTAGTTTACAGAGTTAAAATTTTTATTTTTCCAAATCTTGTTTTACCTTCTTGTTTGTACCAAGCACTGCCCCACCCACCCCTCAAGTCACTGTCTGGTGTACTGTTTATTTACTGTTGTTCTGACTGAAATTTCATTTTAAATAAAGCATATGTGGTTGGCACATATGCCATATATTTAATTTTCACTATTAATGTGCATATTATAACAATGTACAACAACCAATCCAGTGGGAGAGTTCATCCACACCTGGGTCTATACTGATAGTCGCAGCCTGTATTCCTAATGTTTTCCTGAAGCAATCATTTTACCTTTCAAACAGTTTTATTGCTTTATCCCTTCCTTATTTCACACCAGTTTATATATATATATATATATATATATATATATATATATATATATATATATATATATATATATATATATATTCATCTTTATAGAATTGATAATTAAAAAAAATTGTTTATCAAGGCACACGTCACTGATATTTCTTTAGCTGTTTTCTCATCTCCTCAAAACTAACAAATTAAATAACTAATTAAAGTCATATTGAGGAAATAATTTTATATTCATTATCTAATGTACATTTCAGCCTTGAAAAGTCATTACATGTAATTTAATTTTGTAAAAGCCACCTTGTCTGTGATAATGCCTTTCACACTTGAGATGCTCATATTGGAGATTAGACCAAAAGTGTAATATCTAGCTATCTGAATGCATTTATTTTCAGGTCCTGTTTTATTTTTCTTTTCATTCAGTTGTAAAGGCCCTCTCTCAAGCTAGGTCTATTAATATCCAATAATAGAGACAAAATCAGTCATTTGGCTCTAGTAGTCCACCATTTGTCTGTAGTGTATATATAAATATATATATATATATATATATATATATATACACACACACATATATATGAATATGAGGTATACACCTACAGCCTTACTTTCATTTGTCCCTGGTGTACACAGAATATTACTGGGAACAAAAAATGGTTAAAATATTATATAAACTTCAACAATAATTCTTAAAATTAGATATACACCTACAGCCTCACTTTCATTTGTCGTGGTGTACATAGATGAGATAGACACCTAGAGTCTCACTTTCATTGTCCCAAGTAAACTGTTATGTATATTTAGTTTGCATTATTTGTTGGTTTTTGTTAATGACTGTATGTTCTGTATATCTGAATTCTGTGCTTGACCTTGTCCAAAATCAAGTTCATAGTGTATCTTACCAGTGACATTTATTTTGAAAATAACATAATGCATAGCTAATATTTCTCTTGAGTGTGGATTAAATATTCAGATCATTGTTAATGAAAACATGTTTACATGAATTTGAGTTATAATATAGTCTTGATTCTGACAATATAATCTTCTAGAATGGAAAATTCCATTAACTCATTAACCCCTGGAGGTTTTTGTCGTTCTCGCCTGAAATGCGAGTAGGAAACCCATTTTGGAGGCTATTTCTGAATACATCCTAATACATCGACCTTCAAGACATTTTAGGTTAACCTAATGCCTAGTTGTGTTAGAAACATCGTTTTTCATTGGCTATTTCGCCTGAGCATGAGCAGAAGGATAAATGTTGGAGTTCCTTTTTTTTTTTATTTTTTTTTTTATTTTTCGCTTAACGGACCCATCATTTTCGTGTCGAAACCACTCTTTATTCTAAATGCCCATCTTATCCTACTTCTTGCAAAGGTTCGCCTGTCTGTGTGCAGTTCAGACCGGTCTGTCTTAGATCTGAGACCAAAATGTCTAAAATCCGACACAAAATCGGATTCCGACCTCGTGCGAATTTCGGCTGGGAAAAAATCGGGTCCAAAGAGTTACGTTTTTCCCTCTGGATTTTGTAGTGTAACTAGAACATCCATATTATTTGGTATCATCGTAAAGCTACATCTGTCTACCTTTCTGTAATACCACCCACTTTATTGTTTCATACATGACCTTGACGCTACAGAGCTCAGAAATAGGCTACCACCTCCTGCCGCGTAAACGCGGCGCCAGGGGTTGATGAGTTAAGTGACAGTGTATTTTCAGTAAGTGGTAATTGTGACCAAGGTCAAGTAGAGGAGAACATAATCTTGCTGATCAGAAAATTACTCATTCTTGCCTTAACATCTTGAAACAGAATCAGTCTTGTGATTTATTGATTCACTGGAATTACAAAGTGATCAATAAAATTCTTGGACAGAAAGATTAATTTGGAATTATAGTGACTTTAGACAAGGACAAATTTGGATCATGTTTTTGTGGTACATCAAAAGACTGTTAGCACATAATCACAAACCAGGCCACTGCCACATTAATGCATTCAAGATTACAAGCACATCAGTACATCAAATATTGGAATTTATTTGGAATATAGCTGAAATTCAATTGGAACTTCTTACATTTGATTTGTGAGAGAACTTTTAGGAGTATTTGGGACTTAATTCACAATGCTTTAAGTTCATTTTAAATTTTCACTTTGTATTCTTGGGAAATAAATTATTTGTTGAATTTGAAAAAACTTGTTGGGTTTCGTTCTTTTCTGCTACTTAGCTTAAGACAACTGACTCATAACAATACATAAATTGAAATAATACACCCAGAACCTCATTTTCATTTGTCCCTAGTATACACAGATGAGTTATACACCCAGAGCCTCACCTTCATTTGTCCCTAGTATACATACATGAAGTATGCACCCAGAGCCTCCCTTTCATTTGTCCATAGTATACATACACGAAGTATGCACCCAGAGCCTCCCTTTCATTTGTCTATAGTATACATACATGAAGTATGCACCCAGAGCCTCACTTTCATTTGTCCCTAGTATACACACATGAAGTATGCACCCAGAGCCTCACTTTCATTTGTCCCTAGGAAACATACATGAAGCATGCACCCAGAGCCTCAATTTCATTTTGTCCCTATTATACACACATGAGTATGCCTAGAGCCTCACTTTCAATCAGCTAGATAATGAAATAACTTGTGTTATTCTGATTATTGGTGACTATGAAATTTGTCTTTATTTTATTTAATAAGCTTCTTCTGATGACATTTTACGAGAAACTTGCTCAGAACAACAATTGGTTTGCGGCATAAATGTGTTAACAAGTGATATGGGGGTATTTCTGAAACAATGTGTTTAGAAATGAAAGGAAAAAAACCAAAAAAACCAGGACTAAAAGGGAATGACAAAATGACTGCCCAGAACTTAAAGTACATGACAATCTAGTCTTCTATTTACAACTGATGTCCTAAAAGTTGAAAATAGGAGATATAATATGTTACTAACTAGTGGAGTTAGGGTAAGTTGCCATTATGAGATATTATTACTAGTTGCTAGAGTTAGGGTTAGCTGACATTACAAGATATTACTAGTTGATAGGGTTAGGGTTAGTTGACAATAGGAGATATTACTAACTGATAGGGTTAGGGTAAGTTGACAGTAGAAGATATTATTACCAGTTGATAGGGTTGGGGTTAGTTGACAATAGGAGGTAATATTACCAGTTGATAGGGTTAGGGTAAGTTGAAAGTTGGAGATACTAATTTAGTAGTTGATAGGGTTAGTGTAAGTTAACAATAGGAAATGTTATTACTAGTTGATAGAGTTTGGGTAAGATGACAGTAGGAGATATTAGTACTAGTTGATAGGGTTAGGGTAAGTTGACAGGAGATATTATGACTAGCTTATAGGGTATGGGTAAGTTGACAGTAGGAGATATTATAATTGGTTTATAGGGTTACGGTAAGTTGACAATAGGAAGAAATATTACTAGCTGATAGGGTTAGAGTAAGTCGACAATAGGGGATAATATTACTAGTTTAAAGAGTTAGGGTAAGTTGAAAATAGGAGATACTAATTTAGTAGTTGATAGGGTTAGTGTAAGTTAAAATTAGGAAATGTTATTACTAGCTGATAGAGTTTGGGTAAGATGACAGTAGGAGATATTATTACTAGTTGATAAGGTTAGGGTAAGTTGACAGGAGATATTATTACTAGTTTATAGGGTATGGGTAAGTTGACAGTAGGAGATATTATTATTGGTTTATAGGGTATGGGTAAGTTGACAATAGGAGATATTACTAGTTGATAGGGTTAGGGTAAGTTGACAATAGGAGATACTATTACTAGTTTATAGGGTTAGGGTAAGTTGACAATAGGAGATATTACTAGTTGATAGGGTTAGGGTAAGTTGACAATAGGAGATACTATTACTAGTTGATAGGGTTAGGGTAAGTTGACAATAGGAGATACTATTACTAGTTTATAGGGTTAGGGTAAGTTGACAATAGGAGATAATATTACTAGTTGATAATAGGAGATATTACTTGTTGATATAAGCAGTAATAATAGCTAAATGAAAAGACAGCAAGCATGCCATAAAAAGTAATGCTACCAGTCTTTACAGAACCTCAAGAGCATTTTCCTCAGGGGATAAGCGTCACTATGTAAAATCAAAATTATACTGGTATCTTATTTGTTGTAATCCAATTAATATGTTGCATGTGTTTAATATTATATTGTAGCAAACTCTGCTCATTAAAATTTGACAAGCTTGGCATTTAACTCATTCTAAATGTCAGGTTACTGATGGCACTAGTGAAAGATTTTATTGGTTAATGCCTATAGTCAATTAATGGTAGATTATTGCCATACTGTACTGAGAAGCAGCACAGACAAGATCTTGACAGAATTTTAAAATTACAAAAAGGTATCACCATGCAGACTTGTAGATAAACCTGGATTCCACAAATGTATTCCTCATAAAAAATATGAAGTTGGATGTAAATTGTTGTTGTTGTTGTTGTTGTTGTAGAGTTTAATGCCATTTTTCAGCACAAGATGGGCTATACATGGCAGCCAATGTAACTGGTGGAGGAAGAATCTGGGAAAACCCTGGGAAGAACCACCAACCCACGAGAAGCTACTGGCAAGCTTTCTCACATACCCACATCAGCCGAGTCTGAGACTTGAACCCACGCAGACAGAGGTGAGATGGCAGTGATCTGGAATGGTGAGTGCTTTAGACCACTCAGCCAGGATGTAAATTGACAAAATAACTTATTACAGTAAAGCTGTTTTCATATATAGAGCTGAACATAGAAGTGCACCACAATATCTACATGCTGAGCCAGACACAATCAAGTTATGCACTACACTCTTTAAAAGCCATCAGAATGATTTCTGTCAAATTTGGTTGTATTCTGTCAAATTGGGTTGTACTCTGTCAAACTGTATTGTATTCTGTTGAGAGGTTTTTGGGAATAAATTGTTTAAAGGGTTTTCTATTTTTGGCAACATGCAGTAGCCATATTTAACAGCAATCAGAATCAACAGCACAAATTGAAAGGCCTCTGTGCTAGAATGTCTTCTGTACAATTTGGTCAAATTTAGTTAACCAGTTTTTGAAAAGTCATTTAAAGGTTTTTCTATTTTTTAGCAACAACAGCCACATTTGATAGTGGATCGACATCATTGTTAACAAAAGTCCCTCAAAGGGATTGACACTCAATTGTCTGAAAGGAATTTCCTGGAATCCAAGATAATGTTATTTCTTCTTTTGAACTGCTGAGTGCTGACACCATCTCTGACAGTCTTCAGTGAGTAGATTTTCAAATTAGCTGTTATGTCAGTCATATTAGATGTAAGGTAAACAGTTTTAATTTAGAACAAACTATACATCATTAGAAGACTTTTGGTGAAAACCCCATTCCAATATGACCATCCATTCTGGAGACTTTGTGACAAGATTTTCAAGATGGCCTCTGTGGTGGCCATATTGAATGAAAGATTGGCACCATTTTCAGTTAGGACCAATAGAACATTATAAGAAGTGAAAACCATACAGTAATAACATTCTGTTCAAAAATAGTAGCAATAAAAACAATTTCAAGATGGCTGACACAGTGACAATACTGAAAATATGTTTATTTCAGACTAATTTAGAAGTCTTTTTATGACAACTCCATGCTGATATGACCCTCTATTCTGGAAGAATAACCAGATTTTTAAGATGGCTGCAGTGGCAGCCATACTGGATATCTGAGTGGCACCATTTACAGTTAGGAACAATTAGACAATACAAAAAGCCTTTTGGTAAAAATGCTCTGTCAATATGGCTCTCTGTTTAGAAGGCGTGGCAATAATAAATGTTTCAAGATGGCTACCATAGTCATCATATTTAAATGTCAGATTGGCACCATTTTCAATTAGGACTAATTCGACATCATTAGGCAAACCACCCCTGTTTCTCATTGTTGATCATAGTACTTTTTTCCTCTTGGTAAATTTAAAATAAAAAAATCATGCTAAATATATATAATGTTTAGAAAAACAATAAAAAAAACCCACCTACCCAACTTTTAAAACCAGTGCAATAGGAAACACACATATTTTTTTTGCCTAAGAAGTCTTTCAGTTTAAATCCCATGTTGATATAACCATCCAGTCAGAAGGAGTAGTGATATCCATTCAGAAGGAGTAGTGATATCCATTCAGAAGGAATAGTGATATCCATTCAGAAGGAGTAGTGATATCAACATTTTCAAGATGTTTGAGCATCATTTTCATTCTAGGAACCAACTAGAATTGGGATGAATGTTAATGTACAGTTTCGTGGCAATCCACCAAGTTAATTAAGAGGAGTAGCACTAACAAAGTTCATGGATAGATGGACAATGGACGATGGACAACATGCCATTCTTTAAGGTCTGCTGGTCATAGACAAACCAAGATTTCTGTCCAATTTTGAAAAACGTCCTTTGACAAGTTTGGAAGTTTAAAGGGGTCTTTATTTTGTAACATCAGCAAGATTTTATGGTGGATTTGAAACCCTTCCTTTGTGTAAAATATGGCTGTTAAGTGGTTTTTAAAGAAGCTGAAAACAGAAAATTGTTGATGGATTCACAAGATATGATTGACATAGGGCCATACCATAAGCACACAACCTCACAGTCAGGTGAGTTTAACACTGGTCAGCTGTTTACATTTGGACTCAACACATATAAACTATAACTGTAACAAGCATGACTGATTCAAAGAAACATATAACGAAGCGGAGTCATCCCCAATAGAGAAAATGAGGTTAATTATTTGAAATATCTGAATTACACATCACATAATCTTTAATAATGTAGTAGTAGCTGAAGTGCAATATGTAGAAATATTAGAAGACTAGTCTTTACCTGAATACACAATCATGAGATGAATTCTAATTTATACAAATTACAGAAAAGATTCAGGAAAGATTCAAACAAATGCATTCATACTGAACTTTTAAGACCTAATTAACAATTTTAACTTCGCGTTGTTTAAATTCGTTTCAAAGGCACTTGACCTAGCTTGGAAACCATCAAGATATACTGATTCTGTCTCTGCATCACAAAAGAATCAAACTCTCATTTGACTGGGAAACAAGACATTTATTCCACTGTCCTTGGACCATTAGGCTAGTATGCAATATGTCACAGACAATTCTAGCTCTTTTTCTCCAACTGTCATCATGCTTAGTACTTTTGCATGAAGTCTGATGCCAAGTTATACCCCATAAGCATGTATTTATAAATCTCCACACTTTTTGAATGGAATGAAATCCTCCATCCCCTCTCCTCTCTGATTTCAGTTATAAAATAGACCAGAGTATTATTTCCTTGCTCTCACCCTAGTTTTATCCAGACAAATTAGAAAAACGCTGAATTTGTCCATCTATTTGGTTTTCATGATAGCCAATAAAATAATGGGAACAAAAGTCAGGCAAGGAATACAGCAAATTCATAATATAGTGAGACCCCGCCATAGCACAGTGGTTGGGGTCCATAGAACCTGACTGTTGCATTGACAAAACCATGTCATAACTAACCAAATTAGCTGAAGAAAATTATGCATGTACCAAAAAAAGATGGGGGGGGGGCTAAATAAAAGAGGAGGCAAATTTAAGTGCTTTTGATTAAATGAAGACAAAAATAGTCAAAAATATACTTGTATACTGACAAATTATATTTGTGTAGTACAGTCCATAATGTGTTAAGCACATATGTATGTGAAAAATCCATGAATTTCAATATAGATCACATTATAAAATTAATATATCAGTACCATCCCATTAGAAAACACAAATAACACATGTAAAAAAAGGTTGTCCTCATTTGATCTATTTCCCACTGCCAACAAACATGTATCACTAAACAATTCACGATGATACTGTTACCAGTAGCACTCGGCTATAGTTGTTTACATTCTAAATGCACATGTACTTAAAACAGCCTAGGTTTTGGTCAGCTGGAGACAGCTATCATCTTGCCGATTTAACCACGGGAAGAGGCTATTCATATGGAAATAAAAATGTGAACAAATAAATAGTAACCTGACAGCCAGATATCTCTGGTTTCAAAAGACTGGAAATTTAATTTGCATTTATGCTGGTGTTGGTAGTGATCATATATATTTTGTCGCCAAGATGGAAAACAAAAAAAATCGCAGTTTGCGACATTGGCGAAGTCCCTTACTTTTCATACTTATAAGAAGAAAGAAATATTTTTTTGTGTACAAGAAAAATACATGAATACAAATTTCAGGCACTGCAACACAACTGTCTTGTATTATAATTAATACACAATCTCTTCCCCACAATGTTTTTTTTTTGTACTTTAAAAAAGAAAAAAATATTTTTTTCATCTACCAGATAAATACATGCATATGAAATTCTGGGAAACATGCCACAACCATGTTATATCTGAATTACAACGGAAAATGTTATAGCAGGATTACACTGTACTGATTTGAAAGACATTATAATGTGCTTAAGAAAGTTTTCTGAAACTGTACCTGAGTAATTCTGCAGCAGGTATGGTTTCATTGGTTTTCATATCCTCTGCATGTATAAACATGTCTGTTCTGAAAACATATATACATATGTATTTCATACAATTATTTTGACTGCAACATGTGAAATACAAAAGAAAAAAAGAAAATCTGACTTCTGGTTCAGAAGGTAATTAAAGTTACTAATTATGTCTGCTGTAAATCTTATATTCAAATTCCAGTCATTTCAATGTAAATCCTATATTCCAGTCATTTCAATTAGCTGAAGTATAGAAATTCTCAAATCACACTTTTGGTAGGTCTGAAAATGGATTTAATATTTTGATTTTATGTCTTTTACAATGGAAAGGAAGAGAGAGAAGTTTTTCAAAATGTTCCTATACATGCAATACAAAAGGATATTTTCTGAGATTTAAATTTACCTCTTTGACAGAGTTCAGTCGCAATAAGTTCCAAAGATGTTTTTTAATGTTTCAAAGAATAAATCTACCATATAAACATAACACTGACCCTAAAACAGGTAATTATACCAATCTGCATTTCATTGGTATTTCATTGGCATTCTATTCAAATTTACATTTCATCTCCCATCTCACAGTTGTTTTTATATGGTCTCAGAAATGCATTACATTTTGTGTTTACTGCTTCCATCCTTAGTTTCTTTTCATTTTTGCTTTTTTGGAATGAAATGGCTTTACCTAAGTCTGGATTACCTTTTTCAGGAATGTTAAAGGAAGAGAACGAATAACATTTTGTACCTTGTCTTAATAAAACTGTGCTTTATGAAATAGCAGATTATTAAATGCAAAAAGCTATTGAATTTACAATAAAGACAACTGAATTTACAATAAATTAAAATGTAACATCAGCTATAATAAATGTAAAAACATAGTTGTAGAGTACTAGTCAGCAAATTGTATTATTTCTTTCAAATAAAGACTGTACAACTATTACAGATAGAACAAGCAGTGTCATCAATTAAATGGTCATTGATTTTCATGTCTACCTTAACAAGAACAATGTCAGGGTGAAAAGTTGATTCTCAGAATGAAGAATCAGATCATGGATGATAATGTGAAATGGGCATTCGACCATAGAAATATAGTGGCATCTTGAAAATATATTGACTTTCAAATCCATTCATATATACATCCTGTCATCCTTTATTTAGATGTTCTGCTTGTGAAATCAGTCTGTGCTTTGTGACATCAGCCTGAGCTTTGTGAAATCAACCTGTGAACTTGGCAACTATGTTATCTGTTTTCTGCCTTCCTCTTCAATAAATATTTGGAAGAGGTACAGGTCCTGAAATGGTTCATTTTACCAGTGAAATAGAAATGAAAGAGAGATTTTGGGGAGTTTGTAAAGGCGTGAAGAGCGTTCAATATCAGTATGTGGAGATGCCGTAGATTGATACAAGATATATATGGACACTGATAACTAGAGAAATCTCATCTTGAGGTTTGCTGAAGTAAAAATAGAAACCAATTCTCAAAACACACAGGCATAATTGAATATATTTAGGTACTGACACAAAATAGGGGGCAAAAGGGAACTTGTGAATGCAAAAGACTTGCGTTCATTATTGAGCTGCGGATGCTGTGAATCACAGTGACTTATGGCCCAGCTGACAGTTAAGTGTTATTTGAAATAGCTCAAAAACTGCATGCTATGCAAGAAGTATCCCCAATGATATGACATAGTGGATGGTAACAAGAACGTCAACTTCAGTGTAGTATACACCAAGAAAAACACATTTCTACAAATACTTACTTTTCATCATCTGGATTTCCTTGGGCATTAGCATGTGTCTGGATTTTGTCCACCACAATGCGGAATCCAGTCACATTCTGCAGTTTCCTATACACAGCAACAAAAAGAAACAAGAATAACTGATGTTCTACAGGGTGAAAATATTTTCCAGGAAATCAAGATAATACCATTTCTTTCTTTTAATTATTGAGTATTAAAACCATCTCTGATATTCTTCAGTGATAACAACATTTAAAATTAACTTCTGTGGTAAACATATCAGAAGTCAACTGGGCACCATGGACACCATTTTCGTTTAGGACAAAGCAACATCATTATACGTCTTTTGGTTAAACCCCAATCATATAACAGTCATCCATTCACTGAGAGTGGTGAAAAAAGGAATTAAGACAGTCAAAGTGGCAACCATACTTGATGCACAAATGGAACCAATTTTATCTAGGACTTGGTGAAAACCACATTA
This sequence comes from Megalonaias nervosa, assembly GCA_016617855.1. Classification (NCBI taxonomy): domain Eukaryota; kingdom Metazoa; phylum Mollusca; class Bivalvia; order Unionida; family Unionidae; genus Megalonaias; species Megalonaias nervosa. The sequence continues at coordinate 217,526 of JAECUM010000247.1, read as the reverse complement.
TAATGGTCATCCATTCAGTTCAGTAGTGACAATTGTTACATATTGGCTCTTTTAAAGTAACATAAAGAAAAGAGTGACAACAACAAGCTTTGTAAATTTTAACAAAAATAATTTATTTCCCTAGAAAACACGGTGAAAAGGTAAAAATTTGAAATAGGACTTATGATTTGCGAAGAAAATCCAAATATTTGTCCTAGAATTGTGAAAAACACATAAGTCCTGTTAATAAACAGTTCTAAATAAAGTAGTCTGAATCCCAATTCCGTTCCAAGATGGCGGATGATGACGTCAGAAGAAGGTTTTACACAAGTATCCAGAATTTTCACTGTGAATCACAATTTGTACTGTTCTGTTCCAATTCAGAATTAATTTCACTAATTGTCTTTGTCCAAAGCCGGCTGTATAGTTCTCCAGGGAAAATAATTATTATTTAAAAGGTAGATGAAGTGCAGCTATCATCAATAACAAAACACATGTTGTTCTACAGTTGTTCTACAGACGTATGAACGAACAACTCTTTCCAGCACAAAAGAATACCTTCTTCTCAAGGTATTAGAAACTTTATAAGATATTAAAATGTGACTCCCTCTAAGGTGTTAAAATATGACTCTAGACTATTTCGCAGGTTCCTGAGTATTTAAGGCAAACTAAAACGTCATTTCATGTACACGCACGAAGAACACATGACGATTTTGAAATCTCGCCATTGCAATACAGAATGTCAACAAGTATTATTAGAAATGACCGTGGTCACAACCAATCATTTACATAGCTTTTGCCTACTGTTTACTTGAATCGACAAACTGACATGCAAAAATCATGCTCACGCGAGTCACATTTACGTTCTAAATAAACATGATGTTTCTATCAAAATGTCAGACTCTGTGAACATAATCATCATCACAATAAAAATTATAATAATGAAATAAAAATGAAATAGAAATGAAACAGAAAGAATTCATATTTTAACACATGTAATTAAACTACATGGTCGTAACACTTTCCCAAATAAAGAAAAAAGAAAGATTTATGTAATAAAGCTTTCTTTTTTATCAGATGTAAATTATACATGAGGTAAACAAAAATTACATAAATAGAACTCTTGTGAATTTATATAAAGGCGTATATGAAAATGATATTTCTATACACGGGAAAGTGTATCTGCAATTAAATTGTCTTTTCCTTTGATGTGCCTGATGTCAAGATTGTACTCTTGCAAAAATAAACTCCATCTCAATAGTCTTTGATTTATTTTTCATCCTGTTGATGAAAGGAAGGGGTTTGTGATCACTAAACACAACAACCGGAGAAGGAGCTGAGCTGATATAAACTTCAAAATGCTGTAATGCCAGTATATAAACTTCAAAATGCTGTAATGCCAGTATTAAAGCCAAGCATTTCTTCTCGATTGTTGAGTAGTTTCTTTGGTGTTTATTTAATTTCTTAGAGAAATAACACACTGGGTGCTCAACACCATTTTTGTCATCTTGAATCAAAACTGCTCCAACACCAACATCACATGCATCCACAGATAGTTTGAATGGTTCACTGAAATCTGGAGCTGTTAAAACTGGTGCACTTTTAAGTATGGCCTTTAACCTATCAAAATCCTCTTGACATTTTCCAGTCCAAAGAAACTTGTTTTTCTTTCTCAACAAGTTTGTCAGAGGTTCAACAATATCAGAAAAATTAGAACAAAATTTGCGATAGTACCCAGCCATACCCAAAAATCGCATCAGCTGTTTTTTACTGACAGGCACAGGAAATTCAGAAATAGCCTTGACCTTAGAATCTATAGGTTTAACTTGACCATGTCCCACAATATGTCCTAGAAAAGTAACACAAGTACGGTAGAACTCACTTTTACATAAATTAATAGTCAAATTTGCATCCGTGAGTCTGTCAAAGAACTTCTGAATCATGGCTAGATGTTCTTTCCAGGTGTTGTTGTAGACGATGACATCATCAATATACGCATCACAATTGTCTAGACCAGAGGTAATCAGATTCATAAGGCGCTGAAAAGTACATGGAGAACCCTTCATCCCAAATGGCATTACTTTATACTGGTAGAGTCCATCTGGAGTCACAAATGCCGAAATTTCTTTTGCCCCTTCCGTAAGTGGAATTTGCCAAAAACCTTTCAGAAGATCGAACTTAGTGACATATTTGGCATTTCCAATTTTGTCGGTACAGTCATCGATTCTTGGCAATGGAAATGAATCGGTTTTCGTCACACTGTTCACCCTCCTATAATCCGTACACATTCGGAAAGTTTTATCTTGTTTCAGAACAAGAATGCATGGTGAACTCCAATCACTCTTACTGGGCTCTATAAAATTATTTTCTAGTAAATACTGAATCTCCTTTTTCAAGTATCCCTGTTTGAGAGGGCTCATCCTGTATGGGTGTTGTTTCATGGATTTTGAATCTACTATTTCAACGTCGTGAAAAATTTTGTTTGTCCTTGTAGGTACGTCTGGAAACAAGTGCTCATATTCAGACAATAATTGTTTAAGTTCATTTTTTTCTTGTTTTTGTAAATGAGAAAGTTTCTGGTCTAGATTTTCCATAACTTCCGAATTCCGAAGATTTGTTGTTCCAAGATTAGTAGAATCCAACTGAATTCTTTCACTCAAATCCTTAGTTTGTGGGACAGGTACAACTAAATTAATTGCATGATTTACTTGGCTATCTCTTTCAATATACTAGTACTCCATTAATTTACTAGAGCACTAATATTATAATTTAACTCATTCCTTTTCTTCTTTACTTTGTAAGGGCCATAAAATCTTAATTGAAGAAAATTCTGCAGAATGAGCAAGAGAGAATGGACTTTATTACAGGACTGAAAAATTCTCTCTAGTAAACTTCGGTGAAACCATAGTTTCACTTTTGACTTGAACTGCTGAATGCCAAATTCAAGTATAACAAGCTGGAACATTCTAGACTTGAAATTTGACCTTTGACCAGATTGATCAAATTTGAGAAGGCCAAATTGAGAAATATTCCTCAAAGGAATTGCCTCTGGGAATCTTGTTGACGCACACATTATGGTCAACAAATATTGGTTGCCTTACTTGGTCTTTGGTAAGGGACCAACACAATCTACCGTAATTCTACTGAATGGTTCATCAAATGCAGGAATTGGTTGCAGATAAGCTTTAGGTATCTTTTGATTTGGTTTTCCTACAATTTGACAAGTATAACAAGACCTACAAAACTTGCACACATCACTTTTGATTTTTGGCCAATAGAAGTGAGTCAAGATCTTGTGATACGTTTTTTTTATCCCTAAATGACCAGCCAGAGGAGTTTCATGGGTCAAAAAAAGTATTTCCTGTCTGTAAGGTTTCGGAACCACAATCTGATATTTTACTGACCATTCATCATTAGCAGGTACCTCGGGAGGTCTCCATTTTCTCATATGAACTCCATTTTTAATGAAGTAACAGACAGGTACTTCAGTGGCTTCAGTTTCACTAATGGCCCTCTGAAACAAACAGGAGATCTCAGGATCTTTTTCCTGTTTGACGACAAGTGAATGTCGTTGTCACCCTGATCAGAAAAAAGAGAATGAGTATTCAAAAGAGGATCACTGTGATCAATACCTTTTGACTGATCCAAATTAGAAGTGAAAGTGACCTCATCAAAAGCCTGACCAATACATGTGTCAGCTAAAGGAATACATTCCTTATCAAAATCATTCTCAAGAGCTTTTTTTGCCATAGCTCTGGTAACTGCACAAGCTGGGAATAAATCAGGGATTTCTTTTTCAATAGGATCAACTTTCTGATCCAAAGAAGGCTTGTCAGTTACAAGTGGATTAACCACAACCTTGTGTCCAGCTAAGTCATTGCCTAGCAACAAATGAATGCCCTCAACGGGTAAAGTAGACACTACAACGACTGTCACAGGTCCTGAAACTAAGTCTGATGACAAATTTACAGAATGGAAAGGAACATTAACAAAGCCGCTCTCTACTCCCCGAATGAGAACACTCTCATTAGAACAGGACTTCTCATCAGAAGGCAAAATACCTGAAACTAAAAGACTCTGAGAAGCTCCTGTATCCCTTAAAATTTTAATAGGGATAGGATTGGCCAAATCACCCAAGAATGATATAGAACCCTTCGACATGAATGATTCAAAATTCTCCATAACCCAATCAGACTGGGGTTTTTCAAACCCAACAAATGTATTGTTTTCAATACATGACCATGACCTTGACCTCTTAGAAATAAGAGCATTTGGGATAGGTCTTTCTTGATTCTGATGCCTATACTTCAGTTTGAAGCAATCAGAAATGATGTGTCCTTTTTTCTTGCAACAGGTACACGTAGGAATAGACAAGGATTTTGAATCAAGTCTGTTAGAAGCTTGATTTTTAGAATTTGAGCCAGATTGAGTCTTACTAGGAGTCGTATTTGATTGAAACACCTTTCTATCAGTAGACTGCTAGTGAAAGATTTGCTTACTGCAGGAACTTTATGAGTTAAGGAATACTTATCATCAGCAAGAGCAGCATTTTCCAAAGCTTTGACCTCATGATCTTCAAGGTGATTTTTGACATCACTAGGAATACAGTTTTTGAACTCTTCAAGTAATACCAGTTGTTTGAGTCTTTCATTATCATGTTCAATTTTCTCAGACAGACACCATCTCTTGGACAACTGTTCTTTTTCTCTAGCAAATTCAACACAAGTGTGTCTAGTTTCTTTTTTGTAGTTTCTGAACTTTTGCCGATAAGCCTCAGGGATTAACTCGTAACCCTTCAAAATGCATTCCTTAACTAAATCGTAATCAGAACTTTGCTGTACAGACAGGGATGTATAGATATCTCTGGCCTTGCCATAAAGTACACTCTGCAATAATTGAGTCCAATACTCCTTTGGCCATTTCGAATTCTCAGCAACTTTTTCAAAAAGAATAAAATATTTGTCTACTTCCCTTTCAGTAAAAGGGCGAACTAACTTGATATTTCCTAAAATGTTAAAATTTGAATTTGCATGAGAAGTGGAATCATGCTTGTAACTTGCCAGATCCAATTCTTTTATTTTAATTTGAAATTCTTTTTCATCCTTCTCTTTTTGCATCTGTCTCTCTCTCTCCTTTTCTTCAAATTGCATTTGTTCTTTTTGTAATTCCATTTGTATTTCTTTTTCCCTTTCTTCTATTTGTCTTTCTTTCTTCCTTTCTTCTATTTGTCTTTCTTTCTCCCTTTCTTCTATTTGTCTTTCTTTCTCCATCTCTCTTTACTGTCTATCTTTCTCCTCCTTTTCAGATTGTAATTTCTTATCTTTCTCTCTTCCTTTTCCTGTCTTTCTTTCTCCTTTTCTTCACATTGTAATTTCATTTGTTCTTTTTGTAACTCTATTTGTCTTTCTGTCTCTCTTTCCTCTTTCTGAAACTCGAGCTTCCTCAACTCTGCTTCCATCTTGTATTTCAGTTTTAGTTCCACTATCTTAATGTCAGAGTCTGTCATAGACTTACTGACAGATGCCAAAACACTTTTGTCAAAAATACCCTTCCCTACCAAATGTTGAATTAAAATATTTTTAATTTCTTGTTTTGTCAAGGAAGCTTTTGCTTCAGAAAGTTCATACTTTTTGGCAAGTTCAAGCAACTCATCCTTTTTCAAATTATCCAACTGCTCTTGAGTTGGACTAGAAAGAAAACTCCACTTTTGACATTGTAAAAGCCTGTTGTTTTCCCTAAAATTTCCAAATTTATATATCAGCCAATTTTATATATCAGCTAAATTCATATATCAGCCAAATTCATATATCCCAATGGATGAGCAACCCAATTTTCTTTATGTTACGTATCGGTTCTTTTAAAGTAACATAAAGAAAAGAGTGATGACAACAAGCTTTGTAAATGTTAACAAAAATAATCTTTTTCCCTAGAAAACAAGGTGAAAAGGTAAAAATTTGAAATAGGACTTATGATTTGCGAAGAAGATCCAAAAATTTGTCCTAGAATTGTGAAAAACACATAAGACCTGTAAATAAACAGTTCTAATTAAAGTAGTCTGAATCTCAATTCCGTTCCAAGATGGCGGATGATGACATCAGACAAAGGTTTTACACAAGTGTCCAGAATTTTCACTGTGAATCACAATTTGTACTGTTCTGTTCCAATTCAGAATTAATTTCACTAATTGTCTTTGTCCAAAGCCAGTTGTATAGTTCTCCAGGGAAAATAATTATTATTTAAAAGGTAGATGAAGTGCAGCTATCATCAATAACAAAACACATGTCATTCTACATTCGTTCTACAGACGTATGAATGAACAACTCTTTCCAGCACAAAAGAATACCTTCTTCTCAAGGTATTAGAAACTGTAAAAGATGTTAAAATGTGACTCCCTCTAAGGTGATAAAAATATGACTCTAGACTATTTCGCAGGTACCTGAGTATTTAAGGCGAACTAAAACGTCATTTCATGTACACGCACGAAGAACACATGGTGATTTTGAAATCTCGCCATTGCAATACAGAATGTCAACAAGTATTATTAGAAATGACCGTGGTCACAACCAATCATTTACATAGCTTTTGCCTACTGTTTACTTGAATCGACAAACCGACATGCAAAAATCGTGCTCACACGAGTCACATTTACGTTCTAAATAAACACGATGTTTCTATCAAAATGTCAGACCCTGCGAACATAATCATCATCACAATAAAAATTATAATGATGAAATAAAAATGAAATAGAAATGAAATAGAAAGAATTCAATAATTAATTATAATAATAATGTAATTAAACTACATGGTCGTAACACAATGAGAATTATTAAGACATCCATCATGGCTGCTGTATTGGATGTACAACTGGCACCATTTTCAATTAAGGCCAACTTAGTATCATAAGATGTATATTACTAAAAAAAACCCATTTTGACAGCATACTCATTTAGAGAGGACTATAAATGACTATTTTCAGGTCATGACTCTCCATTCTGGAAGAATAGCGATAACAAGATTTTCATGATGACTGCTGCGATAACCATACTGGATGTCAGATCAGCACCGTTTCAAGACAATCTGGACATCTTAAGAAGACTATTGGTCAATTTGACTTTCTGTTCAGATGGTCACTACTTGCATGCAGGACCAAACAGATATCATAATTAGTCATCCGGCAAAAACTCCATGCCAATATGACTTTCCATTTAGAAGTAGTAGCAATAACAAGATTCTAAAGATAGCTGGATGCTGGCCATAGTGGATGTCAAATCAGTTCATTTTCATTTAGTACCAACCATAAATAACAAGAAGACTGCTCATGTCAATAAGACTCTCTGTTCAGGAGGAGTAACAATAACAAGATTTTTAAGCCAGCTACTGTGGTGGCCATATTGGATATCAGATTAGCACCACTTTCTTTTTGGACTAACTAGATATCACGAGAAGTCTACTGGTGAAAACCCCATGTCAATATGATTTATCTGTAAAGAAGTAATGATAACAAGATTTTCAAGACAACTGACATGTGGCTATAATGGATATTAGATCAGCAGTATTTTCATTTAGGACCACGTAAACATCACAAAAAGTCTTTTAGCAAAAACTCCATGCTGATATGACTATCCAATCAGGGGGAGTAGCAATAACAGGATTTGTAAGATGGCAACTGTGGTGACCATACTAGACTATGTCATAAGAAGCCTCTTGTTGAAATCACCCTTCATGATATGATTTCCGATTTAAAAGGAGAAGCAATAACAAGATTTTCAAGATGATTCCAATGATTGCCATGCCAGACATCAGATTGACATCTTTATCATTTAGAACCAACTGGAAATTAAAAATTCTTCTGGTGAAAACCCTAAGTCAATATGACTTTCCTATCTGAATAAATAGTGATAACAAAATGTTTTCAAACAGGATACCATCGAGACCATATTTGACAACAGACTGACACCATTTTCGTTTAGGACCATCTAGAAATCATAAGATCAGTTCAGAAGTAGCGATAAGATTTTCCAGATGGCTGCTGTGGTGGCAAAATTGGATGTATAAGCATCACCATTTTCATTTAGAATCAACTAGACCTTGGGATTGTAAATTTTGCAATAAATCTTGTTTCTCCTATAATATTAACCTGATTACATTAACATTAGGAAATTACTCTCTCCTGCAGATGAATTCAGTCCTCCTTGAAAGACAAAAAGACATCTTTCCATCTAGGCATCATAAATTAAGAGACGTAACTCTTACAGATTAACTCCCATTGTTTCCCTCTATGTGGCCAACCTTTTCCTGGAATTTTATGTCTAAGCATGAGCAAAACCTGTAGCAGGATGCTCACATTTGCAGAAATGGTGGGAGAGATTGGCAGTAATGTGACTGTGGAAGTATTTATGAAGAAACATAATTTAAGAAAAGTTCCATTTCTCTGTCGAATACATTTCCAAATCACAGTAACATTAGGAGAATATGTTTGAGGAGAAGGAAACATTTGAGGACCCAACGTCTATCTACACCACCCTATTGGAGAACAATGACTCTCTACTGAAATAATGAAGTTCAACTAACATGAAGCTAGAACAACTGAAGATTATGTGTTTATAAATGTGAGGGTGATCTTTATATATCCCACACCTGGCTATTCATTTATTTTCTGGTGAATCCAGTAAAGGCTGGAGGATCATGACCAGGACTGAGGTTATGCAAACAAAAGCTAGAGAATGTAGACTGAGTTTGCCAGGCAACTGTCTCTACTGTCTCAACTTGAGACATTACATTTGAAGGCCTGGGTAGTGGAAACTGCTTGTATTTCACGAGCTGAAGTCTTTGCAAGCTGTACTGTATCCCTGAGAGTTCAGAGTACACCGATTTAATAACCCCCATTAGACAATCAGCCAGTGTTTGTGGAGTTGTCTTGCCTTAACTGATAAAAGAGCCTTAACAGCCACTGCAGACATTGCAGACATTCTCATGCACCCCCTGCAGCTTTGCCACTGCTGATGAGTCAATAAAAACAGAGAGAGCAGATAGTTATTTGTTGGTTGCCTATCAATGGTGATAGTTAGCCACTGTAATGGAACTGCGTCCTTGGAGATGAAGCTTGTGCTATCAGGATGCAAGTGTTCTATGATAACTGCTTCAGTGAAATGGCTGAAAAGACTCAAACTCGGAAGAGTTGAGCTATGTCGTGTCCCAGGTGAGATTCTATTTTGGGAACAAGGTGACCGAGCCTCGCCAGAACATGTCAAAATTGAACAAGTTAGAAAGGTCGTTGTTGTGGCCAATATCTTCCATGATGTCTGAGATCCCTTGATTATGACAAGGGCTAGCTTCTTGTCTTCAAAACTGAAAAGAAATAAGTCAGCCAGCTCAGGAATAAGACTGAGAATGGTGTGATGTTAACAACATGACTACAGCTGTTGAAAACAAGCCACCTCTCCTCATGCCTACAAAGTAAAGGGCTGTCCAGCTGTTGTGATGCTCTTCACAACTGTAGCACAGAACTCCCTTTTCATGCAGGGCATCCCTGGCAAAAGCCATGTGTAAAGGAGGAGTTTCTCTGGACATGTAAGGAATACTGCTGACCTGGGCTGCCTGAGCAGAGTGAGGGTTGTTACTCTGGTGGTCCTTTGTCAATGATCATCCCTTCTCTAGTATGCCCCCTGACACTGTTACTTAGGGCTTGCACAGAGAATTGAAGGGGCATTATTGTACTGCCTGCTTTCTTGTCTCCTCAATTTGACCTCCAAACAGAAGGAGGGTACTAAAGGGGAGTGCAGGATCACTGCATGTTGGACATTAAGAGAAGAAGATTCTAATCAAGTCATGGCTACAATAGAGTATTAGGGCATTTACAATTATGTGGTGAGCAGCATTACTGATTACCTTGGCAATACAGCATTAACTATTCCTAGGCATGATCATTTCCAGCTTTCCTGGCAGGGCAAAAGATTACAAGAGACACCAGGCTCAGTGGCGTGGAAGTCCACATGACATTACTGACCGAGTTAGACATGGCACTTGTAGGTCCACTTTATAACAGACTTAAGCAAACATGATCATGGCCATAATATTCTTTTTTATAATATTCTTTTTTTAGGTTAGGTATATCCATATGAGAAAACTGTCACTTGTGTGATGGAAACGTTCCAGGAAATTGACTCAATAAAAAAAAAGGACCTCAAATTACCAGAGTCTGAAATTTTATCAGACAGATGCCCTGGTAATTGCTATAGTCTGACTATACCTCCCCATTTGCTTGTATCGCCCTACCGATTTCAAAAAACGGATATTTTTAATGAGATAAAAAATGCACAGAACTTAGTAAATTCATTCACCGATTTATAATTTCTAACCTGGATGTGACCAGAGTGTACCTAACACTGGAATTCTCTGTGCCTTTCATGCTTAATGGACTTTCCATACTAGTGCTGCGCCATGTTGCGTATACTATGTGCAAGTTGATTTCCTCAGAAAACACTGTGATGTAGTTCATCTTATTTAGTAACTGCTGGATACTTCTGTAAATTACCATAATGTTGAGACTTAGAGTTACATTTCTTTGCACACATGTACATAGAAATTATAATGCTTGTTAAATCCATGTGAAAGGCAAATTTGTTGTTGTTATTCTTTTGCTTTGCTTTATTCAACATTGTAAATGTAGGAAGCAGATGATATAGTATTTTCCTTCTATGTACATACAAGTGTAGTCATGCATACACCAGTTCACTGAAAATGAACTTGTCCAGGAACTGGAAATTACTGGCAAACAGGTTCGTCCTTTACAATGAAAACTTCTGTTTGGCATGAAATGAGCAGACAATGATGGTGTTAGGGTCCCACCTGGGCATAATCACGTTTGCAATTATAAATCAATAAATGAATGACTAAGTTCTGTGCATCTTTTATCTCATTTGTGCTTTTTGTTTGTTAAATCAGTAGAGGGGTACAAACAAATGGGGAGGTATACTCAGACTATACAATCTTTGATGATTGTGGTAAAATTCTGAAGAACAGATCTGCTTCATTGTCATCAACATCCACCTAGGCCAAGCATTGTATTTAGTTTCAATGCTAGTGGAAGAGGGTTCTGTACATAACTGCCATCTTAAAACTGAATTTTGTCCTTTCCATGACTGGATCAGAATGTTTAGGCAAATCTACGTCAGTCTACAGAGGGATTATCCTCCTCTTGTATGCTCTTTGTCCAGGGGTATATCATTCTGTATGGCAGTGAGGATACTGCATTGTCATCATGCTTAAGATAGGTTGCTGAGTTGTGTCTAGCACAGAGCATGGCCTGGCTGGGGAATGCTGGTCCAGCATAGTCAGTTGGGCAAGGACAGCTGAAAGTGAAAGGCTCCAAATCTGATGCCAGCTTGCCATGTACCATTATCATGGACATGGTTGGTCCAGCTGATCTGCCACCCAACTGGCAGGCCATGGCAGTCTGCTCAGCACAGAAGGTCACTGCAGTAGGAGCCATTGTTTGATGCAAAGTTTGCCAGTCTACGATGACAGATGCGATGTTTGCCAGTCTAAAATGACAGATGTGATGTTTGCCAGTTTAAAATGACAGATGTGATGTTTGCCAGTCTAAAATGACAGATGTGATGTTTCCCAGTCAAAGATGACTGCCAAATTCATACACTGATTGTCTTGATGGCTAGACTGGTTGGTTGGTAGCCAGGATAGTGTATTGCAAAAAACATACAATCTGTAAGCCTGTCCAGCTGCCAAAGTTGGAAGGTAAACCAGTACACATGGCTTCAACGTCCCCAAGTCTGTGCATGGTTGGGAATATGGATTTGTGCCCATGCCAAATTGAATTAAAAATGGTCCTGATTTCATCCAATTTGCTTGTTGACATTCTAGCTGACAGCATGCTGTACTATGCATAATATACTTGATTCCAATATAGCTTGCATGGAAATGCTTTGCACGGTTTTTACTGGATCTGAAATCATTGTCACTGTAGGCCCTAATTTAGGTATCTTCAGAGGGTGTAGGGGTGGGTGGATGGAATTTTGGTATACCCCATAAAATTGGAAAATGATTTTAAATTTGGATGAATGCTCAATTTTGTCACCTTTGGAAGGTTTAGAGCATGTCCTTTTTTCAGGCCCTTCAGTTGCCTTTTACAGACATTAGGAACAGCTTGTATTGTACACACACTACACAGGAGAGGAAAAACATTGTGCCTTTTTTGTCAGGCCCTTCAATTGCCTTTTCAAGACATTGGACCAAATGGCTTGTATTATACACACATTACATGGGTGAGTACAAGACCATCTGGTGCAGGCAATGCATGCCTTATGGTTGTCCTCCACAATTTTTAAACATCTATACTTCTTGCACTGATATCTCTGAAATGAAAGAGAGAAGAAAAAATAAACAAGTGCATACAGCAAATTTTAAAACAGGTGAACTCACATTACTGAGATGACCTAAGTGCAAAACAAACCAAAATTTAACAGTCAAATGCAATTATATTGATAAAAACTTTAATGTTACCTACCTATGGATAATTAATCTTTAAGAGTTACTTCCCTTTGTTCATCTCATACACATCTGGAAAGACCTTTTCCTTCTGTCTCTCAAGAAGAGCTGAATTTGGAGGTAGCAGAGAGTTAAATTTCCTCATTATAATGTTAATGGGATATGTGTGATGGAGAAGAATGCATAGTTTAGGAGGAGTAGTGACAACAAACTTGTACTACCAGATGGACATCACATGACAAACAACAGGCCATTCCATAACATCCTTTTGTCTATGAGAGAGTAGAGCTAAAAACAAAATTTCAATTCTTCATGTGTAAAAATTTTTAACTCACAAGCACAGCAGGAATTATCAAAAAATTATGACAAGACAGGAACTCATTTATCTTTTGATGTTTAACTGGTAAATAAAATTTTATATTTTCAACCAACCTTTACTCAAGGTAGTGGGATATAGACATAAGGCATTCTTCTCAAAGCAGGTTACATCCCTTGCATATCTTACAGATGTGGTGTTGAAAACTGCATGGGTGTTTGGTAGTAATTTAAACTTTATTTCTCCATAAAAAGCAATTTTTAACTAATGTGGCAAGTCTGCCCTTTGTAGCTCATAACTATGTAAAACATTATATCCTATCAGAACTTTTGCTCGTATGCATGTGACACTGGACTGCAGTCAGCTCCACTCACTACAAAATCATGTGCATGTGACATCTGATTGTAGTCAGTTCTATTCAATATATAAAATCATGTGCATGTGACATCTAACTGCAGTCAGCTCTACTCACTTTACGAAACTGTGCATGTGATATTTGATTGCAATCAGCTCTACTCACTTTATGACACTGTGCATGTGACATCTGATTGCAGTCAGCTCTACTCACTTTATGAAACTGTACATGTGACATTTGATAGCAGTCACCTCTACTCACTTTACAAAACTGTGCATGTGACATCTGACTGCAGTCAGCTTTACTCATTGTACAAAATTATGTGCATGTGACATTTGATTGCAGTCAGTTCTACTCACTGCACGAAATCCGCTTTAAATTCATTGACAGCTGCAGGGGTAGCTTTGAAAACTACTTTGACTCTCTGGTCATCATTGATGAGAGAAATCTGGAATTATATTGGAACAAAAATGCTGCACTTAAACGGAAAATCAGGGTTAAGGTTCAATATGTACTCAGTTGATTGAATTCATTATATAGCTATAAACTATTATCACAGTCGATTGAGTTCATTATATATATATATATATATATATATATATATATATATATATATATATATATATATATACAATAGCTATAAACTATTATCACAGTCGATTGAGTTCATTATATTTACTACAGCTGTAAACTTTTATCACAGTTGATTGAGTTCATTGTATATATTGTTACGTATATGTAATTAAATTGCTCGTGTGTTAGTTTTAAAATTATTTTTTATTTTTGTTTCATTACATTTTATTGTAATGATTATTTTCACAGGATTCGATATTTTCTTTCAGTAATTCTATTTATCTAAAACGTAAAAGATGTTACATTAGCATTATTTTTAGTTCACCCTGGTGCGCGGTTGTAAGAACTATGCGGAAATGATTGGCTATTGCCAAGGTCATTTCGGCCTTGTCTGAATAAACAATGTTTTAGTTTTAAATTTATTTCAGAGTGAGAGTCTGGTTCTTAGATAGGGCTGTTCTTGCTGCGTGACAAATTTCATATTTTCCTATTGTGTTGTTCAAGTGTTAAGAGACCATGTGACCTATCATGCGAGAATGGGATGATATTTTAGTTGGATTTAATACCCTTTCTAAGAGCTTTTCAGTTAGTTGTATTTTTAAACCTTGAGGACGTGAAAGGTTTCTATTGTTGAAACCAGATTGTTTTTTGAAGTTCATTTGTTTTTGGAATTTAATAATTTATTCTCTAGAAAACCAAACGAGTGGAACTTTTTATAAAAGTTCTGGGAGAAAGAAATTCAGTGGAAATTTATTCTGGAATTATTCGGAAACATAAACTGTGATTCAATTGAGGAATTGTTGCCATTTGTACAACGACCACGTCTGACGTCATCGCCTTCCATACTGGAACGTCGTCGAGATTCGAACCTGGATTCTAATAGAACTATTTAGTGATAGAACTTGTATTTTTCATTCTTAGGATTAAATTCTGGATTATATTCACAAACCGTAAGTCCTATTTCCAATTTTTACATTGTTTTCTAGGGAAATAAATTATTTTGTTAAAATATACAAAGTTTGTTGACTGCACTCTTTTCTCTTGTTATTATTGTACGAGCCTACATGTAACAATATACAATAGCTATAAACTATTATCACAGTTGATCGAGTTCATTATATTTACTACAGCTGTAAACTTGTATAACAGTCAACTGAGTTCATTATATTTACTACAGCTGTAAAGTTTTATCACAGTTGATTGAATTAATTATATGTACTTAAACATATAGCACAATTGGTTATTGCTATGTTAGTGTTATAGTTTTATTGAATTGACTCAATCATCATCTGAGAGAGAGAGAAAGAGAGAGAGAGAGAGAGCATGTTATTTTGTATGTTTACTGAACAATCTGCTGTTGAAATGCTTAACTTATTACAATAAAGACACTGATGCAGAATAAATCTGCAATTTTAAAACCTGTTTACAATTTCCTGTACTTAATTCACACCAGAATAAAATACCAACATGTATGTCCGATTCACAACTAAAATCAAAAGTAAAATTATGAAATATTAACATAAACTGCATACAGGTATAAAGTTCTACAATTTCTTTTCTTAGTCTATGTAGCCTTAAAAAGTTGATGAAGTAAACACAAACCTATATGTATCAAGTAAAAAATATGTACTTATCATGAAATTAAAAAATAAATAAATAAAAATCGAAGTGCATATCCAAAGCTTCATAACATTCTTACTCGTAGAAGCCCATGTACTCTGTAGAAAGATCCATTACTTATGTTCTCCATGGCACTGACATTGATGAGGAAGTATCCACTCATGTCGGACTTGAAGTAGGTGTTGGTTTTGACTGATCCATTTTTGAGAACAAGAAATGGGTCCCGCACCTGCTGGTGTATCTGGTTACGCAGTGCCTCAGGGTAAATCTGGATATCGTTAGTGTCAAATGTGACATTTTTCTGCTCATCTTTATCACGTACTTCCTCCTGTCAGAGAGGTAATCAAAACATTCAATAAATTGTCAAAATGTTCTATAAACTGTCCAATTGTAACATTCTATATATTGTCCAATCAAAATTATTCTATATATTGTCCAATCAAAACATTCAATAAATTGTCAAAACATTCTAAAAATTGTCCACCTCTTACATCTGCAACTGATATGACCTATCTCAAAAGGAATTTATGAGAAAAGTACTCACTTATTAAATGTGCAATGTTTAGAAAAGAAGTACTTAATTATTAAATGTGGAAAGTTTAGAAAAGAAGTACTCAAGTATTATATGTGGAATGTTTAGAAAAGAAGAACTCAATTTTTAATGTGGAATGTTTAGAAAAGTACTCAATTTTTAAATTTGGAATGTTTATTAAAGTACTCAAACATTAAATGTGAAATGTTTAGAAAAGTACTCAAACATTAAATGTGGAATGTTTAGAAAAGTACTCAAACATTAAATGTGGAATGTTTAGAAAAGTACTCAAACATTAAATGTGGAATGTTTAGAAAAAGTACTCAAACATTAAATGTGGAATGTTTAGAAAAGTACTCAAACATTAAATGTGGAATGTTTAGAAAAGTACTCAAACATTAAATGTGGAATGCTTAGAAAAGTACTCAAACATTAAATGTGGAATGTTTAGAAAAGTACTCAAACATTAAATGTGGAATGTTTAAAAAACAAGGAACCAAATCATCTGAATCACCCAATTTTAACTTGAATTTATGAAAATGCTATTTTTGGAAACTATTTTCATTTTATTCATATGAAACCCTTTTATTGTTGTGAATTTGTCATATGTTCTTCAACAGATGCTTTTTCATACTTTTACATTGATCAGAAGAAATTATGTGAACTATTAATTATTGTTAAGGAAAGTTTTCAATCTAACTCCAAAAAAATTACTTCCTCTGAAAATGCATTAATAATAATAATAATAATAATAATAATAATAATATCTTTGTTTTAAGAGGGTGGCTCAATTAGGTAAAAAGAACTAATCTACTTTGATATCCTCTATTATGTACAATATTTACATAAATGCCACTCACACCTAAACACTGCTTATACCCACAGAAACACACATACAACACACTCTGTCACTGTGCCTATAATCAGTGAGTTTGTGTATATATTGTGTAGATATGATCAGCGAGAGTGTGTGAAGATACCGTGTAGATATGATCAGTCAATTTGTGTTGATAATATCAGTGAGAGTTTGTGTAAATATGGTCAGTGAGAGTTTAGTGTAGATATAATCAATAAGTGTTCGTGTAGATATAATCAATGAGTTTGTGTATATATGGTCAGTGAGAGTTTTGTGTAGATATAATCAGTGAGTTTATGTAGACATGGTCAGTGTGAGTTTGTGTAGATATGATCACTGAGAGTTTGTGTAGATATAATCAGTGAGAGTTTGTGTAGATATGATCACTGAAAGTTTATGTAGATATGGTCAGTTGTTGTTGTTGTTGTTGTTGTATGGTTTAACACCATTTTTCAGCACAAGATAGGCTATACATGGTGGCCAGTATAACTTGTGGAGGAAGAACCCAGGAAAACCCCAGAAAGAACCACCGACCCATGAGAAGCTACTGGCAAACTTTTTCACATACTCACACCGGCCGAATCCGAGACTTGAACCCATGCAGACAGAGGTAAGATGGCAGTGATCCGTAACGGACAGCGCTTTAGACCACTCGGCCACTCGGGTCCCCCGATATGGTCAGTGAGAGTTTGTGTAGATATGATTAGTGTGAGTTTATGTAGATATGGTCAGTGAGAGTTTATGTAGATATGGTCAGTGAGAGTTTGTGTAGATATGATCAGTTTGAGTTTGTGTAGATATGATCAGTGTGAGTTTGTGTAGACATGATTGCTCAGAGTTTGTGTAGATATGATCACTGAGAGTTTGTGTAGACATGATTGCTCAGAGTTTGTGTCGATATGATCACTGAGAGTTTGTGTAGATATGACCACTGTGAGTTTGTGTAGATATGATCACTGTGAGTTTGTGAAGTAGATGTTACTCTAGATTGAACATCAACATGGTGTGAAATGCTTCCTTAAAATTAATCCATTGCTTTTGGATTTGTCTGTAGAGTAAATATTTGTTCAAGTCACATAAAATATAAACATCTAACACTTCATTTAAGACCTTATCAGCATTCCTGTATTTAAACCCAGCAACCCTAACTTCAACGCCTCGTTTAAGACCTCATCAGGATTCCTGTACATAAACCCAGCAAGATACATTTTGACCTTTTGTAGAGTAACTTTGTTAGATTCTAAATCCTCTCATATTTACAGCCAGAACATTTCTGACATAGAATTTCACCACTTGTTTTGCCAACTCTGCGAAAAGGATTTTCACAGCCATGGACTGATATGAACTGATTTGTTGATCATTCAACTTTGACTCATTAAGTACTAAAATGTGTCTGTCATTTGTTTCAGAGTTTAATATTAGTTTCATCACCTCATCAAACTTTCCTCTTAAGCCTTGTATATACATGTGTGATACATACATGTTTCTCATTTATTCTCAAATTTAAAATGTTACACAAGTTTAGGACACTCAAGGAGACAATATCAGCATAATTCAAAATATATACACTTTCAATGGACATACCTGTATTCTCTGTAATTCTACTGATGGCATCTGTCAAGTCATTAATTTATTTACTTGAAACTATTTCCAGTACACAAAAATTTATTGACAGCTGGTCTGTATTTGTGTTTGCAGTCACACTGGATTCCAACTGACTTTGACAATAAAGAGAATGTTGACAAGATGAATGTTTGTTCTCTAATAATACCTTCACAATTCAAACTGATTTTATTACATTCAGAACAGATGTCATCAAAGTTAGTAAACATTTGTGAGAAAGAGTGCCTTCAGCTTCTGTATGGCTATTATTGGAATATCATTAAATCAATACTTTACAATGTACTTTAGCCTTATGCCTCATATGCATAATTATCATCATGTACATATGCCTCATTTGCATAATTACCATCATGTACATTAGCTGTATGTCTCATGTGCATAATTACCATCATGTACATTAGCTATATGCCTCATATGCATAATGACTGTCATGTACTGTAGTTTTATGCCTCATATGCATAATTACCATCATGTATATTAGCTATATGCCTCACATGCATAATTACTATCATGTACATTAGCTGTATGCCTCATATGCATAATTACCATTATGTACATTAGCTATATGCCTCATATGCATAATTACTGCCATGTACTTCAGCTTTATGCCTCATATGCATAATTACTGTCATGTACATTAGCTTATACCTCATATGCATAATTACTGTCATGTACTTTAGATTTATGCCTCATATGCATAATTACTGTCATGTACATTAGCTATATGCCTCATATGCATAATCACTGTCATGTACATTAGCTTTATGACTCATATGCTTAACTACCATCATGTAATTTAGATTTATGCCTCTTCTGGATAACTGTTATCATGTACTTTAAATTTATTCCCAAAGCTGCCACAATGAAAGCACTGAATTGTCTGTTTATGTATGCAGTGTTTCATCACATTGATTAATACTCTATCATTTCTTTTCCAGATATTTTTAAACTGACATTGGTTGCCTTGAGTGAATTTTCATTTAAAAGTTATGTCACTTTCTTTCCATACAATTCCACCATATGCATTCATGTTTTAATAGTCTCTCAATATGCATGTAACTGAGATGAATCCTGTCTTTACATCCATATAACTGCTGTACATGATTTCCCTCACTGTTCAGAATGTTGTAATACCATATGAGTAATGCCAACACAAATCAAACTTCCCTAAACCACATGTCAGTCAGATTTTGACTAAAGACATTCCAAAAAAAAATAAAACTGACCAAGCCACAAGTCAGTCAGATTTTTGCAGGAAAACAATACCCACCCACCCACAAAAAAATTACCAAGCCACAGTTCAGTCAGGTTTTTACGGGAAAACAATATTCACCCACCCACAAAAAACTGACCAAGCCACAAGTCAGTCAGATTTTGCAGGAAAACAATTCAAATCAAGTACAAGTCATAAGTCAAGCAGGAAAACAACAGAAATCAAGTACAAATCACAAGTCAAGCAGGAAAACAATAGAAATCAACTACAAATCATAAGTCAAGCAGGAACACAATACAAATCAAATACAAGTCATAAGTCAAGCAGGAAAACAATACAAATCAAGTACAAGTCATAAGTCAAGCAGGATAACAATACAACTCAAGTACAAGTCATAAGTCAAGCAGGAAAACAATACAAATCAAGTACAAATCATAAGTCAAGCAGGAAAACAATTCAAATCAAGTACAAATCATAAGTCAAGCAGGAAAGCAATTCAAATCAGGTACAAGTCATGAGTCAAGCAGGAAAACAATTCAAATCAAGTACAAATCATAAGTCAAGCAGGAAAACAATTCAAATCAAGTACAAGTCATGAGTCAAGCAGGAAAACAATTTTCAAATCAAGTACAAGTCACAAGTCAAGCAGGAAAAAATACAACTCAAGTACAAGTCATAAGTCAAGCAGAAAAATAATACAACTCAAGTACAAGTCATAAGTCAAGCAGGAAAACAATACAAATCAAGTACAAGTCATAAGTCAAGCAGGAAAACAATACAAATCAAGTACAAGTCATAAGTCAAGCAGGAAAACAATACAAATCAAACTTAATCAAGATCCTCTTAATACAAAGCCTCATAGTAAACTGACTCAAATCCATGATGACCTTGAAATATTATTGTAAGGAAACTGAATGGCAAATTCAAATTAAAACAAGGGGCATAACTCTGAATCAATCTGCAAGAGCTACGAGCTTCTTAATGTAAAGTCTCATAATCCATGAAGTTTTCAAAATTATATCAAGCAGAAAAAACTGATAGGCAAAGGTTTAAGCCAAATAGGGGCTGTAACTAAATAATACTTACAAATAAATAAAATCAAGAGGCACGGTTCTAAGTCAAACAGGGGTTATAACTCCATTTCACTTTCCCAGAAACAGTTAAATGTGAAGTTGACCAAGGTCTTCAGTGTGTAAAATCTCAGGCTAATTTTAATTTCAATCCTTTTAGTCCTTCCTAAACTTGAAAAAACAACTAAAATTGCTGGTTGTTACACAACCTGATGGCATGAATGTACATGGGCAAAAAATCAATATACAATCCCTCCATAGACATGGCAGGGACTTAATTAGACATTATCACATTTCTGAAATGAGTGACTGAGACACAAAGGGCCCCACACTGAAGCCAAATCATCAAGAAAAGTTTAATTAGCACATTTGTGTCTGCAAGCACACTGAACATCATCAGATTTTATTGAACTTTGATGATATGATGATTTTCTCTCAGTTCAAGTTATGGGAGAAAAAATAACAGTACTATCCAGTCTAAGATGAATACAAAGCTGAACAGTTCTAATGACACTGGCGTCACCATCAAACCTCTCCACTGAAAGCAGCAAAGACTGCATCTAGTTAAGACTGGATTCTTTTGTCCAGTGGATTTTAACCCATTCAGCCCCAACACTATTGTCTGCATCATTGTTGTTATGCTCCAGCAGCAAAAAAGCTGTACCTAGCTGCTTAAGCCCCAGAGTCTTAGCTAATGAGAAAATTTTGTAAACATCTTCCACGTGCCCAAGCACTTTATAATTTACAAAATTATGTGCATGAAATAGATCTGAAAATTCAAGGTCAGACACTTCCATTCCTGAGTTTAAATCTTGTAAAAAATACAACTGCTGAATTTAAATATTTCCACTGCTTCCTCAACATTTTCAAGACCAAATCCAAACTATTCATTTTCACTCTCATTATCATCAAATATCACTTTATAATCCACGATTTTTTACTATTTATCATCAATGAAATATGTGTAGTAAAACCACCCTCAGTTAGCTTATGAATATTTAATATTTAAACAAAGAAAAGTCATTTCTGATTGATTTAATATCATCAGATTCTTAGAAAACCAATAATTCTGACCAATTAGCCACTGAATGAAGTGAACAAACCATGAATACAGGCATGATTTGCCACTGAATGAAACAAGGAGACCATTAACATAAGCAGGCTGAATGATGTAAAGACAGAAACTTGGTGTACTTTTTTATCTAATGTCTGTGTGGTTGTGATTATGTGTGTGCATGATGATGTTTAACCATGCCAAGTCTATCAGCTATTTTCTGTTTGAAAGTGTATTAAATGCTTCAAAGAAAACATTTTATTTTCATTTTTTAAAATTTAAATTCCACTCATTTTCTATAGGCTTATATGAATAGATAACTTTAATTATGCTCAATTGTACGACATTGCTGTTTGGGGTTGTGTGCACTGACCTCCCCCATAGTACTTCAAAACACACTTTTTGAGTCTCAATCTTCCCCCACCACCACCACCACTACCTGTGAAATAAAAAGCTTATAAAAGTCAATGCCAATTGGTGTGAAACTTGACTGAACTAGTTGCATAACTCCTAAAGTGAAGATATAAAATCTATCATGAAACACAAGTCAAAAACCAGTAGAAGAGATGAATCTCAGCCAAAAATAAATTTACATTTAGCAGGCAGTTTTAAACAAACTTCATCAATCGATGGCCCTCTTCATCTGGGATCTTTTCTTATCCATATAACATTATGGGTTTGGGGAAAGGGAATCTCAGTAGTGTTTAATAAGTAATTCTGGATAATTACTTTACACACACACACACACACACACACACACACACACACACCACTTCCTTGATAACTTGCGCCCTGATAACTCGTGAACCCACTTATAACGCGGGGTCAGGCATGGATCCCATTTTTTAAAACCAGAAAATACAAACAAAATTGATCCCTATTTCTTGCACTTGAAGAAAATTGCGATCAAAATTGGTAACTGAAATGTTGATATATCTCTCGTCTTATGGTCGAAAACAGTAGATAGGACCTGGAAATTTTATTTTGAAATTATCAACTTTTAATAAGAAGTCATATAATTGGTTACATTTTCTTTCCAAACAACATTCTTAGTACACCATAATTAAAGATATTCAAGTTAAATTTGATCAATGAAAATGTCACTTATGCCTGGTGTAAGCTGTACATTAATATTTAAATGCCAATTAAATAATTTTTATTAAGTGAAATATGTGTTTTAATTCTATCTTTTAGTTGCTCTTAAATGTAATCATCAACACTGTTATAAATGTTATTGTGTATATAACATAATTAAACTACCCTAAATAAACTGTCTCCGTTATAATTTGTGACCAAAGATAGCAAGGCAACCAAGCGAAATGAATACTTCGTAAAATAAAGAGCTTAGTTTCACAGACACGGACCACTGTGAGCAAGTGAGTTTCAGAGAATGCCTGAAATGGCACTTATATCCTCAATGATAATAAGAAGTTTCACTATTACTTCCAATGAAATCACGATTTCAATATTGTACTAATTGAACAATATAAAAGATTTAGTTTCGATGTAGAAGATTGTCTTGCAAAATAAATGACACTAGTTTTTGAAAAATAGGAATCTTGTTTGGTGATGTATCAACAGTTAGTCTAGTTTCCTGCTATTTTGACTCCCAACTTGGGACTATTAAATACCCATCTGGGAACCAGACTATTCAACAATACAAAAAGCAGTGATGTAATAAATGGATGTTTTTGTGTACATGTGATGGTTATTGAAACCAGTTGGAACGATCTTTCACATGTTGGACATTTTGAAAATAAATGTTATTTATAAAGAATAACGAACAACTTCATTAGAAACAGCACATTAGTAACAATTATTATCGACATGATTATAAAACAAGGATTCAGGCATTAAACAGCCCAGTCCCCAACCCCCCTCCTCCCCACCTCCAGTTTTCTTGATGTCTAAGTGGATTTTTTCAATTTTTGGAGGTCCCTTGGTAACTCGCACCCTCGCTTATAGTGCTTTCTATGTTTGTGGGAGTTATCAAGGGAGGTGTGTGTCTATATATATATATATATATATATATATATATATATATATATATATGTACTCTCCCTATATAACTTGCACCAAAAACTCTGCCTCCCAAGAAATGTGGGGTTGGGGGGGACTGGGCTGTTTAATGACTGAATCATCGTTCTATAATTGTGTCGAGAATAATTGTCAATAAAGCACTTTTTCTGATGAAGTTGTTCGTTATCCTCTATAAATTACATTTATTTTCAAAATGTTCAACATCATAAAGATCAATAACATGATTCCAACTGGTTTCAACAACCAACACGGTACACAAAAAGATCTGTGTATTACGTTACAGCTTTTTTGTTTTGCCGACTAGTCTGGTTCCCAGAGTGATGTTTGATAGTATTTTGCAAAACAAGGAGTCTACGAAGCAGGAAACCAGACTAACTATTGATACACTACCCAATAAGATTCCTTTTTATCAAAAACACACAACATCTATTTCATGAGACAACCGTTTATGTCAAACTCAAGTTTTGTAATGTTCAATTAGTAAAATATTGATGCCATGATTTCATTGCAAGTAATAGTGAAACTTCTTATCACCCTTGAGGATATCTCTACGTGCGAATTCAGGATATATCTGCAACTTGTTTTCCCCACAAATTTTCGTATCTGCAAAACAAAGCTCTTTATTTTATGAAGTACTAACTTCGCTTGGTTGCCTTGCTATCATTAATTACAGTTATGACTGAGTAGGTTAATTTAAGGTAGTTTATTTAGATTAAGTACACAACAACGTTTATAACAGTGTTTGATTGATCAATTGAAATGAGTTACCCAACATACAACCAGGGCCACTAGTTCTTAAACATGTAGGATTTGTATGCCTTTTAAATTTTTTTTATTCCACCTCCTTTATTTAATTCAAACGATGAAATTAACATGATAATAGAAAAGGAGGCCCGCTTTTTATTCAGTGCAACAATACAACAAATGCTTCCACCAGTTTGATATCAAAACACGGTGGGCACTTAATTAGGTCCTCAGAGAAACACTCGTGGACATAGCTGTTACAGTACATTGACAAATTTCATGTTTAATTACAAGAGGACAGATTGCATTTATGATGATTACACTTAGAAGGAACTAAAAGATAGACCTAGAACACAAATTTCAATTGATAAAAAAAAAATATTTAATGGCATTTATTTATTAAAGTACTGCCTCCACTTGGCGTAAGTGACATTTTCATTTATCATAATTTCCTTGAATATCGTTAATTGTGGTGTACTAAGAATGATGTTTGGAAAGTAAATGTAACAAATTATATGACTTCTTATTAAAAGTTGATATTTCATAATGTTGATTAAAATTTCCAGGTCCTATCTACTGTGTTTGATGATAAAACAAGCGATATATCAAAGTTTTTGTTACCAATTTTGATAGTGATTTTCTTCAAGTTCAGCAAACTGGGATAAATATTTTGGTAATTTTTTGGTTTATAAAATGGAATCAACGCCTGACCCTGCCTTATAAGCAGGTTCATGAGTTATCAGGGCATGAATTTTCGAGGGAGTGGTGCATGTATATATATGTATATATATGTATATATATATATATATATATATATAATGTCCACCTTTCCATTTTTCTACACTACAGTTTTAGCTACATAGTTTTCTGATTGTCTCTCCACTTCACTAAGTTCCTCTCGTTTCACCTCTCCCATCCTTCCTCTCTATTACATACCTCTATCTCATTCTAACTATATGTAGCAACACTCACTTCCCTTACATACAGAATATGACTGGCTATAACTAAACGAATGACAGACCCCATAGATCACACTGTAACTAAATGAATGACAGGCCCCACAGACACTGTAACTAAATGAATGACAGGCACGACTGACACTGTAACTAAATGACCACAGACCACACTTTAACTAAATAGTGCTGAACCATGTATTTAAAAAGAATATGACCCAGTTAAACAGATTTATCATTTATTTTTTCGCTAATGTTGATATGTTTTCCAAATTCATCCCCACCCCAACTTGAAACCTGATAATGGTAATGTGATTCTGCCTATTCAACCTTACACTTCTTGAACGTTTTTTCTTAACCCTTTGTCATAAGTGCAACAGGATTATTTTTAGACATTCCTGAGCTATGGTTTCAACAAATGCTAGTGTAAAGATCTAAAACTGACTAAAAATTGGCTATAGATTCAAACACTGATATGAAAGGACCCAAAATTTGCTATAATTTTGTCAAACATGATAGGACATGATAAAACTTTTGTAAAAAATCACTGTTCATAGATAAGGCAGTTCATAGATAAAAACAAACTGAATTATGTCTGAGGGTTGCAGAGCTGTGTAGGTTGTAAGAAGTATGAAAAAATTAACATATTTATGGATGGAAAGAACATTTACTAGAGGTCTTTTTGAATCCTGATGACAGACAGACACGAATAATTGGTATCATCATCCAGTGAGCATTATGTTGGATTCTTATCTGAAATTTGTACTGCAATTCCTTGAGAGAAAATACTAAACATTCTAACATCAATCCACAACAGAAATGTGTTATCCAAATATGTAACATGTTACCTAATCTGCATTATTGGTTTATCTGAACTGCATGATTCTTCCTAACAGTCCAACTTGGTATAAACCAAGAACTCATTATCTATTTAGTGTTTATCCAATAGAAACTCATTCATCCATTTCATATTTATCTAGCTGGATAACAAACTCATTCATCTACTTAGTGATTACCCATTTGGATAACAAACTCATTTATCAATTTAATTTTTATCCATTTGGATAACAAGCTCATTTATCTATTTAGTTTATCCATTTGGATAACAAATTCATTCAACTATTTAGTGTTTATCCATTTGGATAAGAAACTCATTTATCTATTTAATTTTAATCCATTTGGATAACAAACTCATTTATCAATTTCAAGTTTATCCATTTGGATAACAAACTCATTCATCTATTTCATTTTTATCCATTTGGATAACAAACTCATTTATCAATTTCATGTTTATTCATTTGGATAACAAACTCATTCATCTATTTCATTTTTATCCAATTGAATAACAAAGTTTTTTGCAACGAGAGATTTCAGCAAACCTGTAGATTGACAACAAAAGTTCCGAGTTCTGTGTCTCTTGTTACACCCACTGTGATTGGAGACTGTCGGAATTCTGGAGGGTTATCATTAACATCTGTTATGTACACCTATAGAAAAACAATCATGTATTAGTGAATTATAACCAAACAGTCAAACATTAGTGAAATACAATAAATGCCAAGGGATTCCAAAGTCAAGGTCTGAATAAACTGTACCACTATACTGAGCTGTCAATTATAAGCTAGCTTATCCTGCATACATCAGATGGAAAAAAGATTTGATTAAATCACTTATTAGTAGACATGACCTGCAGTGAAATAGCACTGTTCACAAGGACCACTATAGTTCTTTCCAACTCACTCTGAATCACCCACACTGAATGCAGAACATCAATATATGATGACTAGAGAACTGGTCCATATTAGTTTCTTCTTAATTCGTTTGAAAATCATGGAAGCTAAATCTTCCTGAGAATAAGTGCAACCTACCCGTGCCCAAAGCAGTGTCTGATTTCTGTCATAGTCAGTGGGTGGGAAGACAGCAGGTCGCAAGTTGTTGGGGACATTAAGGCTGCACTGTGGAGTGGCCCACACAATCATACTGATGAAGGGAACTGGAAGAGCTTCGCGATCCAGCGGTTTGATCAGGGTCAAGTTTCCACTATCATCAAGGTGCAGGTACATTGAGACTGCACCATCACCACCTGTAACACACAAACTGAGGTAAATACATTTTCTTTTGTACACAAGAAAGTAGCATCTAGGCAGATTGCAACTCACAACGATGCTGGCAGTAATAATGAGGTTCCATATGAGGTTTAGCAACTACTTTGATATTTTCATTTCATTGCTTAAAATTTCTGTACTTCTCTGTCAGAATGCATTGAAGAGTTTAAGTGGAATAAAGTTTAACTTGTTGTGCCCTTTATAACCTACATTTTCTCTGTCTGATGGTATACCCATCATTTTAGAGAAGAATAACACAATGATGAAATGCCTGTTCTGCATAAAAGGCCAGCCTGTGAAATCAAAGTTTATAAAAGTACAGAAAAGTTTTTTCATTAAAGTCAATGCCACATGGCTTGAAATTTACACCTCCATCTACATTAATGTTGAGTATTAATTAATCCATATATTTCATAACACTTGCTTGGGCAGGCAAGACAATACAAAAGTTATGTCCCCCAAACTTTTGGCATGATTATAACAATAACCAGTAACATATAAGGAGGTTTTAGGCCTCAATGAACCTTAGATTTCACCTTTAATGTAGAAACCATTTAAGAAGTTTCTGAAGTAACTGTGTGTTCATTTTACTGTACTGTATCTTATGTAATAACTGTACCTGACTAATAAATTTATACCCATCTATGCCAAGTGCTTGTGTCTCGATCCCAAAATTCCTCATTGTTGGGAATTCATTGCCCTATGGTTGGAAAGTGATTGCTAAATCCTGCACAGAACATAATCAACATGCCTCAAAGTAGACAAGTGCTTGCTAAATCCTGTATCAGGTTCCCTAAGCTTCCACTCAAGTGAAATTCAAAGACTTTCCAGTCTCATAAATATTCTTCCAGGACCTCAAATACATACAGTAAAAGTGAAAATCATATAGGAAATGACAAGTGATACAAACCAAAATAGGTGAATTAACTGAAGACTGGCAACACAATAAAACAACATCATCAATAAACCAATCATGCTGATATTCCAGGAACCGTATCACAAAACATGGCCCAAACTCATTTTTGGGAGCATAAATGAGTTTGAAAGACTTTAAAACTGTCAATTTTCAAGGTTTAAAGTTTAAAAAACCGGATTTCAATACTTTCAAGGAAACATGCAAACTCTGCTGTATAGAACATAATGACCATGCCCCATGGTAGGGCAGTGGATGCTAAATCCTGTCTACAACATCATCAACATGCCTCATGGTAGTGAAGCAGTTCCTAAATCCCATCTACAACATCAACAACATACCTCATGGTACTCAGAAGCAGTTCCTAAACCCTGTCTACAACATCAACAACATGCTTCATCGTACTGAGAAGCAGTTGTTAAATGTTGTCTATAACATCAAAATGCCTCATTGTGGAGAAATTGCTAAACCCTGTCTAGAACATCACAATTTTCATGAAACTCATCATCATAGCTTCATATTTTCTCATTACCATTTTATTTTATTGTGCTTTACATGGCATAACTGTACGAAGAGAGAGAACAGTTAGAAAGTGGTTGTTAAAGGTCTAGAATATCATTATTTTCTTGAAATATATCATGCATGCCTAGTGTCTCATTACCACACTTTGCTTACTTTATTCAGCATAAGCATACTGTCCAGTGTATCGTTACCATAAGCATACTGCCCAATGCACTACCACACACTGATGTACTTTATTCAACATGAGGATGATGGGAAAAAGAATATTGTAGCAGATAAGGAGGTTTTGTGCCTCACTTTACATCAGATTTACCTATAATACAGTAGCAAATCAGGAGGTGTGTGCCTCACTTTATATCAGTTTTATCTACAGCTGCAAATCAGGAGGCTTTGCACCTCACTCTACATCAGTATTACCTATAATATAGTAGCAGATGAGGAGGTTTTGTTCCTCACTATCTCTGTCCACAGCTATAGCCAGACTCCTGGTGGTGTCAGCTCCCATTCTTTCCTCCTCTATGTACACCTTATAAGGATACATATCACTTCCCCTTGAGAATTCTGGTGGGTTATCATTGACATCCAAAAGTACAATTGTTAATGATAATATTGTTGCCAACTGAGGATTACCACCATCAGCAGCTTCAATTTTCAACTGAAATAATAAAAAAAGTATTACCAGTATTGTGGCAATAGGATCAAACAAATGCAGTGGTGAATTACCTCCCTTCATAAGTCTGCTAAACACTGTTACCAAAAAATTGTTAATGCTTTCTAAGGAAGGTTTTTCAAAATCAAATCAGAAAATTCAAAGTTTCTATTACTTTGTTTTGATACATACCAATAAAGTTAGTTTTTACTGGATTACTTTAACAAGAACAATTACTGGTTTATCAAATGTATAATAACACCAATAACACCATAAATGAGATAATATCACACCTGATAATGGCAAACATGCCATCATGAGGTACAAATATATAATAATACCTAATGATGTCACAAGTGATTTCATGAGGTCATGTACATATGTATAATACTGTCACAAATAACATCATGAAGTCATGTACAATCTACAATAACACTAAATGACATCAAGAGGTAATGTACATATGTATAACAATGCCTAATGACACCACAAATGACATCTGGCAAGGTGTGTTGTATTCTTGAAGAAAAAACTGTTTACATATATTGTCTTTAACTTGTTCATAGGTTTCTGTTTGTGAATGTCCACTTCAAATGTGTCAATGATTAGTCACTGCACATTGTTGTTAGCTTGTCAATTTCTGAAAGCTGCCACTTCCAAAAAAAGCTGATAATTGCTGATATAATTTGTGTTGAACAATCAACAATAAGCTTATAATAATTATTTGTGATACTGCTCTGGTGGCCTAGTGGTTAGAGCATCCACCTCAGATGTGGGAGGTCATGGGTTTGAACCTCGGCCATGTCACACTGAAGACTTATAAAAATGGTACTAACAGCTGCCTCGCTAGGTGCTCAGCATTAAGAGGTTAGTGTTAGGACTGGTTGGCATAGTATCAGGATAATGTGACTGGGTAGGACATCATCCTACTTGTCTGTGGCATGATGCCCCTGTGCCAGACATCACTATAAACTGCCACACTGCAGACATCTTAGTGATATGACTGAAAAATTGTTAAAGCTACATTAAAAATCTAAATCTCACACACACACACACAAAACCCCACCACATTTTCGTGTTTCTCTTTTATGCACTAGTTATGAATGCTGTTCAATCTAGGGCAAATAGCTCAATGATGCATACTCATTCAACTGGCATAGCACACCCATTCACCAAAGAATGCCTTTGTTGAAATAAGTTTATCACTTGAATTAATAAATCAATTAATTTATTTAAGTCATTGCAAATGATTTAAGTTAACACCATAGTGAAAGGTTGTTGCATCTATCAGAAACTGTATGTAAGAGAAGTGGGTGTTGGTATGTGATGCAGTACTATAAATGCACAGGGCTCATGGCCATTTTGTCAGCTATCATCACATAACATAATCAAATAGCAGCTGTAAATCCAGTAGTTCTATGGAAAACAATAATCTCTATTTCAATGCCAATCTAAATAATAGGTGCCATATTTACCATATATCCTGGGGCACAATAAAATAATTTTTTTCCTCTCCCAGAAAAATAAATAATTTTTTTCCCTTTCCCAGAACTTATGGTGAAACATTTTTCACCTAGGTCACATATCCCACAACTTACGAAATTAAATAAATTTGTACTGAATTCGCACACCTCCCCTACTGCATGTTACATCAAAATAGATAAAAAGAACACTTATTTGATAATAAAGTAAAAGAAACTAACCATATATTATCATATATTCCTCTTTTTTTCATCATGAGCAATATATTGAAGAAAACAAATCTATCCACAAACTCCTTATATGTAGTGTATGATTCCATACTGTAGTGTGTATCACTTGAGTTTGATAACACATGACACATTGTTCATTGGCATGAATATTGAGAAATGAGCCATGTTTGGTTGTACCAAAGGTATGAATATGTTATCAGACTGAAAACTGGATCCAACAAAATTGCAAATGAAAGAGGGAGAAAGAGAAATATCAACCAATCATTTGATGGTGACTGCCATTCAAGCATGGCACTATGTAAGGTGAAAAATAATCAAGACTGTATTATATCCAGGTTAACAATAAGACAGTATCTTGCAAATAAAAATCATTATTTGAAAATAATTCTCTGTGAATGCAAATGACAATTGTTTTGCTAGCATGAGTTAGAAGAAAAGTATTATTAAGGCAAGTCAATATTGTGTACAGTATTTACCCTACAAACATCAATGCCCATTTGTATCAATTGTGATCACAGATGGCAGATAACTAGAAGCATGGGTGGTGAATAAATAAAACTGGTAGCGAGCAATAAACTCATTATTTGAACTTACAGGCAAGATATTAAATAGAAGGTTATTTTAGTACAAAGCAAGCTGACTCCAGAAGCCAACTTCAGCTTCATTAAATTGTGTTTATATATATAAAGAGTTTTCAGAGAGAGAGAGATCTCAAATTGATAATGATGTAATACTGAATTTATTCAACGAGTTTCATAAATTTAATATTAAATCATTACCCATTTGAGATTCTTTACATCTCATTGGTTTTATTTCAGTGGAAATTATTTAGATAGAAAGAAGAACGAGCTTCATTCATTCTGACAGCTGTTGCACCTTTCATTTATTGTACGTAAAAAATAGTCCCAAACAAAGTTGAACTAGTATTAACATTTAAAAGTAGATTATATTTTTCTTACAATCTTTAAGTCAAAGAACAAGCATTCTTCCAAATGAACAGAACATTTTATGCAGACAAAATCATTTTTCAACACAGATTGTCCAACGCTCATGATGTCACATTGTTTGATGCAGTACCAGTTAGAATGCAGCAGATGGTCCATGTTTACATAACCTAAAATGTCACTTTCACAACTAAACATTACACTGTTGCAATATTCATTTGAAACAAGATCTCCTGGATGCAGAAATTCCCATATTTACTGTAATGTATGTGTGACCGGATATTTGCAGAATTTGGCTTGGAACAAAAGACTACAGAATATGTAAGTTAAACAAATTTGATTCTGAGTCAGAACTGCATCATATATTTACCGCATAAATATGCAGAGGTTGGATAAATTTCTTTCAGTTTGGAGACCGGTTTATATCCACGTTCTTCTGTGAACAGAGATGAGTTTATTTACTTCTGTAAGCTAACATTTAAATCACGCTTGCACAGAGAGTGGATTCCATGCTTCAGGTTTACCATTCCCCTCATCCCCAACTTACACATTCACTACGAGCTGAGCAATACCCTAAGTTTTACTTGATGTTGTTGTTCTTGTCTTGGGGTTTTATCCATTTTTCATGTTATATGATATGTTATACATGACATAACAAGTTTCTGCGGTGGTAAATTGGCCATATTCAGATAGACGAGGCCATTTTTTTCCCCAATTCCTTTCGTGAACTGAATAAAAACATGGTGGCCAAAATGTTCATTGACAACAAAACATGCAGAAGGCAGGGTTGAAAAGTTTTCCTACGATCACAGCCAATCAGTAAAGAGAAAACTGCACATTAATTTCATGGGGATATTTGGACCAATCAGAATCACATAAAGTGATAAGTTCACATGTTATAATATCAAAAAATGAAACTGCACACACTATAGGCAAAGTGTACAGACTATGCAATACATATATATAAATAGTTGGCCAACATAGGGCCTTGTAATTCAGGGGACTTTGGGAAATAAACTGAAACAATGGAACAGTTTTCTAAAGCGACACAATCTAGTGTTTCATGCACGGACATCAATAACCCGGCGTCTCCTAGAAGATTTGAAGTATAAAATACAATCATTTTGATAAATTTGTGAAGAGAAGATGATTCTGCCACAATATGATCATTACATGGATGAAACTTGAGTGTACTTTGATCTCATTTCTGGATGGACTGTTGAAAAGAAAGGGGTTAAAACTGTGAGAATTTGTCTGACTGGTGCAGATAAAAGAATCTAACTTTAGTCCTTGCACCTTCCGCAGCAGGAAATGTGTTTCCTTCAATGATAATTTTTTATACTCCAAAAGGATGGATCGTTCATGTACAGAAGGGTTGGGTTGACGAGGTGATGCTGCAATGGGCTAAAGAGTTTGATCTCACATACACTGTTTAATATCTTTTTAAAATAAAATTTAAGTTTGAGAGTATTTTCTTACATATAACTTTTGAATGATTTAAAAGGTTTCCCACAACTTATGATTCACAAAAATCTATGTGTCCCAGAACATACTGTGCAAATATTATTTTTCAGTCATATTGCTGCTTGCATTGTGGCAGTTTATAGTAATGTCTAGCACTGGGGCATCATGCCACAAATATGTAGCATCATGTCCCACCCAGTCACATTATCATGACATCATGCCGACCAGTCCTAACATTAACCTCTTAATGCCAAGCGCCTAGCAAGGCAGCTGTTAGTACCATTAATATAAGTCTTTGGTATGATTCGGCCAGGGTTCAAACCCACGACCTCCCATATATGAGGCAGACACTCCAACCACTAGGCACACTGGAGCAGTCAAAATAATGATAAAAAGAAATGGATATACAACAGTCTGAAAATGAAACACTACTTTGCATCATTACATTCAATATCTTGTGATGGGAAATGAAAATTGATAAGTTCATTAAAACAGTTAACCCACTGCCTTATCTCTTGAACAGAATAAGATCTCCCTCAAGAACAGAGAAAGATAATTCTACAATACATATATCATGCCACACCTAGAATATTGTTGTTCTATCTGGGGTAATAGTGGTACAGAAAATCTCGAAAGATTTGAAATTTCAATAAAGAGCTGCTAGAGTTATTCTTGATGCTGATTTAGATAACACCATCAACCAATCTTTTTAAAACCCTAAAGTGGCTTCCTTTTCAGCAGAGAACTCAATTTGAGAAGGGTTTACTAGCCTATAAATCTTTACATGGTTTGGCTCCTGATTATCTTAAATGTAATTTTAAATTTGTTAAAAATGTACATATGTATGAACTAAGATCCATCTCAAACAACAAGTTATATCTACCTAAACCAAATTCAGAGTTTTATAAGAATTTTGCTTTTTCGGGAGCCAAACTATGGAATTCCATACCACCTTATATAAAGTCAGAATGGATCTCTGAAGGTATTATATGTGCATGTAGCAATGTACAGATCTCTATATGTATTATAGACATATGTACCAATATATGGATCTATGAATTTATTATATATATATATATATGTACCAATGTATGGATCTATGAATTTATTATACATATATGTACCAATGTATGGATCTATGAATTTATTATATATATATGTACCAATGTATGGATCTATGAATTTATTATATATATATATATGTACCAATGTATGGATCTATGAATTTATTATACATATATGTACCAATGTATGGATCTATGAATTTATTATACATATATGTACCAATGTACGGATCTATGAATATATTTTCCATATATGTACCAATGTACAGATCTATGAATTTATTATATATATATATATATATATAGATATATATATATATATATATATATGTACCAATGTATGGATCTATGAATTTATTACACATATATGTACCAATGTATGGATCTCTGTATTATACACGAATTTACCAATGCATGGATCTATGAATGTACACCACTCCCTTGATAGCTCACGAACCCTCTCATAACGCAGGGTCAGGTGTAGATCCCAATTTTTAAACCAGAAAATACCAAAAAACTGACCCTATTTGTTGACCTTTAAGAAAATCGTGATTGAAATTGGTAACGGAAACTTTTGATATATCGTTCGTTTTATCATCGAAAATGGTAGCCAGGACCTGGAAATTTAATCAACATTATGAAATATTGACTTTTAATAAGAAGTCATATAATTTGTTACATTTTCTTTTCAAATGACATTCTTTGTAAACCGCAATTGACAATATTTAAGGACATTTCAATCAATGAAAATGTGACTTACGCCAAGTGGAGGCAGTACTTTAATAAATAAATACCAATTAAATAACTTTTTATCAATTGAAATTTGTGTTCTACTTCTATCTTTTAGTTCCTTTTAAGTATAATCATCATAAATGCAATGTGTTCTCTTGTAATTAAACATAAAATGTGTCAATCTACTGTAACAGCTATGTCTGTGAGAGCTTCGCTGAGAACCTAATTAAGTGCCCACCGTGTTTTGATATCGGCCTAGCAGAAGCATTTGTTGTATTGTTGCACTAAATAAATAGCGGGCCTCCTTTTCTATTATCACAGTAATTATGTCTTTTGAATCAAATAAAGCAGGTGGAATAAAAAAAAAAGTCAAAAGGCATACAAATCCTACATGCTTAAGAACCAGCGGCACTGGTTGTATGTCGGGTAACTCATTTCAGTTGATTAATTGAACACTGTGATACATTTTATTGTGTACACATCTAATTAAACTACCTTAAATTAACCTACTCAATCATAAATGCGATTAAAGATAGCAAGGCAACCAAGCAAAATGAGTACTTTGTAGAATAAAGAGCTTTGTTTCACAGATACGAACCACTGTGGGAAAAAAAAGTTTCAGAGAATTCTTGTATTCGCATGTAGAGATATCCTTAAGCATGATAAGAAGTTTCACTATTACTTTTGCAATGAAATCATGGCATCAATATTTTACTAATTGAAAAATACCAAAAAATTGAGTTTTGACATAGACAATTGTCTCTCGAAATAAATGTTGCATGTTTTTGATAAGAAGGAATCTTGTCTGGTAGTGTATCAACAGTTAGTCTGGTTCCCTGCTTCGTAGACTCCTAGTTTCATGAAATACTTTTATGCATCACTCTGGGAACCAGACTAATCAACAAAACAAAAAGCTGTGACGTAATACATGAATGTTTTCGCGTACCGTGTTTGGTTGTTGAAACCAGTTGGAATCATGTTATCGATCTTTCAGATGTTGGACATTTTGAAAATAAATGTGATACATAGATAATAACAAACAACTTCATCAGAAAAAGTGCTTTACTGACAATTTTTCAAGACTCGATTATAAAACGAGGATTCAGCAATTAAACAGCCCAGTTCCCCCCCCCCAACACCGACCCCACTGTTTTCTGGATATCTAGCAGGTTTTTTGGAGGTTCCTCGGTAACTCGCATCCTCACTTATAGTGCGGTCTGTGTTTCTGGACCCCAATATGCATGAGTTATCAAGGGAGAGGTGTATTATACATGTATGTACCAATGCATAGATCTATGAATGTATAAAACATGTACAAATGCATGGGTCTCTGAATGTATAAAGCATGTACAAATACATGGGTCTCTGAAAGTATAAAACATGTCCAAATGCATGAGTCTATGAATGTATAAAACAAATGCATGGGTCTTTGAATGTATTATATATATATATATATATATATATATATATATATATATATATATATATATATACCAATGTACAGATCTCTGAAGAAAATAAACTGATAAATATGTACCCACTGTGCTTTCATTGTTTCAAGTTTATTATCCATCAATTTAAGTTGGTAAACGCATCACTGAGATATAACAATTGGAGCTCATGCCCTGAACCATGTCTTAGCTGACGGGATACACATACAACATGTATTTTAGTTAAAGGACCTGTCTCAATGTTGTAAATGTTACATAATATGATGGCACTCTGTGGACACTGACCATCATATTATGTCAGGGTTACCTTGTATGGATACTGACCAACATATTATGTCAAGGTTTCCTTGTATGGACATTGACCATCATATTATGTCAGGGTTTCCTTGTATGGATGCTGACCAACATATTATGTCAGGGTTACCTTGTATGGGCACTGACCATCATATTATGTCAAGGTTTCCTTGTATGGATGCTGACCATTATATTATATCAAGGTTTCCTTGTATATACACTGACCATCATATTATGTCAGGGTTACCTTGTATGGACACTGACCATCATATTATGTCAAGATTTCCTTGTAGTGATGCTGACCAACATATTATGTCAGGGTTACCTTGTATGGACACTGATCATCATATTATGTCAGAGTTACCTTGTATGGACACTGATCATCATATTATGTCAAGGGTTCCTTGTATGGACACTGACCATCATATCATGTCAAGGTTTCCTTGTATGGACACTGACCATCATATTATGTCAAGGTTTCCTTGTATGGATGCTGACCATCATATTATGTCAGGGTTACTTTGTATGGACACTTGACCATTATATTATGTCTAGGTTTCCTAATGTATGGATGCTGACCAACATATTATGTCAGAGTTACCTTGTATGGACACTGACCATCACATTATGTCAGAGTTACCTTGTATGGATGCTGACCATCACATTATGTCAATGTTTCCTTGTATATACACTGACCATCATATTATGTCAGGGATTCCTTGTATGGATGCTAACCAACATACTACGTCAGGGTTACCTTGTATGGACACTGATCATCATATTATGTCAAGGTTTCCTTGTATGGACACTGACCATCATATTATCTCAGGGTTACCTTGTATGGACACTGACCATCATATTATGTCAAGGTTTTCTTGTATTCATATTCTGTGGACACTGACCATCACATTATTTCAGAGTTTCCTTGTATATAC
Organism: Megalonaias nervosa; assembly: GCA_016617855.1. Lineage (NCBI taxonomy): Eukaryota > Metazoa > Mollusca > Bivalvia > Unionida > Unionidae > Megalonaias > Megalonaias nervosa. The sequence goes on along the minus strand of JAECUM010000247.1, from coordinate 179,309 downwards.
ATTGACCATCATATTTTGTCAAGGTTTTCTTGTATTCATATTCTATGGACACTGACCATCATATTATTTCAGGGTTTCTTTGTATGGAGAGTGTGGACACTGACCATCAGAGGATGTTATGGTTTCCTTGCACTAACACTGTGGGCACTCACAATCATAGTATGTCATTGCTTCCTTGTATGGACACTGACCATCATAATATGTCAGAGATTCCTTGTAGTTATCCAAAATATTTTCATGTCATTACTAATGTCTTTCAAACAACATCAGAAAAGGCACTCTTTATATTATACATGTGGATTTGATTATATCCATAAAAGAACTTAAAATACCACTCAACATATTTTTGTTATGATACAATGATGTACAGTCTCAGAGTCTTCTTTAAGTAGTTTAATAATAATAATAATAATAATAATAATGACTTCATTTAAAGTGGGTGACAGAGTTAGTTGGAGAATTAATATACCCTGAGGCCCTAAAACATGTATGTACAAGAATATCCTCATTTTCTTTTCTTATTTTCTTTCTTTTCTCTTCCCCAGTTGTGCATTCACCCATACATATGAATGAACCCATGCAGTCAATATACATGCAATATGCAATTAGTGAACCTTGGCCTGAAAGTGTGTCATTCTCACTAGGCCATAATCAATTTGGGCATAATTTAGTACTGACAGCAAAAAATGGACAAAATATCAATACAGTATAGTGTATAACAGAATGTACAACTATGATCAGTTACCTCATACTTATCCTTTGTCTCTCTATCCAGGACTTCTTTGTTTGACAGACTACCTGTTAATGGATCAAGCCTGAACTTTTGGTAGTCCCCCTCATCTAAAAGAGTGTAAGTGACCGCTGCATTCAGCCCATGATCAGCATCGGTAGCTAACAATTTTATCACCTCAGTGTTAACAGGTTGTTCCTTAAATGACCAAAAATAATATAATTTCATAATAGTAGCAGCAGGCTTAGCAAACAGAGTAACTATCAGGCCCCACTATCCACCACCATACATATTACATACATGTATTATTGGGTATTGTCAGGCACCACCATCCACCACCATACATATTACATACATGTATTATTGGGTATTGTCAGGCACCACCATCCACCACCATATTGCATAAATGTATTAATGAGTATTTTGGTATACATGCATTAAGTTTAGAAGAGGATGTTGGATTTCTCATGCTGGAAATGAGGCACTGAAACATGGAGAAATCACAGGCTATGTGCCACAAGAGACATAAAAAGGCTACAGGATAGGGCAAGGAGGCTTTTTAGTAGTACGCAAACTACAAGCAAAGTGTAGCTCTGTTTAGGGTTTACATGAAATAAAAGTTATACATGTATACATAGTAATTCCCAATTAGACAAATGGGTGTACATGAAATATAGATAATAAGAAATACACACAGAGTAACTTCCATAACTGCCATCTTTCCAGACAGTTAGAAGCTTTCAAGAAAGTGTGTCAGTGCAGGTAACCTAAAGAAAAGTGACATTTGTCCAATTGAGAATAGTTATATTTTCATATGAACCTATATAAAATTGCTTGAAATTCATGCATATGTTTTCTCTGATGCATTTAAAATACTTACAAACTAAACTTAGTTGGTAGACCTGTCAGTGTATAATGTCATCACTACACACATGCATACATGTATCCACAGTCACATGCATACATACATGTATCCACAGTTACACACATGCATGCATGTATCCATAAACACAACCAATGTTAAATAAAAATACACAATTTTCTGCTAAAAATTCAGTGGAATATTTTCTTAATTAGATGTAGTTCAGGATATGGTTGGTTTGAAGGTTATACAAATGTCATTGTGTTCATCTTGGCACTTATTTAAGACTGGATGGTACTGTGGTTTAAACTTTCCCAATAATCTTGTTCAATTTTTCTCAGCATAAAATATAATCTTTCTGCATTTGCATTGGTGTGACAGAGTGGCAAAGTTTTATGCTAAGTTTCATGCTGGGTGCTATGTTGATTGATGCCATACACTCCTGAATGACTAACATCAATATGGTGTTTGCAGTGCACAAAAAATGACTAACATCAATACGGTGTTTGCAGTGTGCCAAAGAATGACTAACATCAATATGATGTTTGCAGTGTGCCAAAAAAATTACTAACATCAATATCATGTTTGCAGAATGCCAAAAAATTAAATCCTCCCCCTTCCTCCTGCACTTTCCAAACTTCATCAAGCAGAGCTCTTAAATTTAGTTTTGCTGGGCTTTGCTCAAATTGCAGATGGCTCATATTTTCCTAAATCACAGTTGCATTTCAACATTTTGCCTTAAAAAATGAAACACACTTGTACACTATTCCAACTACCAAAATTATTCTGTTCTTCATTTTACATATTGTGTAAAATCTGACTTCAAGGAAAAAATTGATCACAAATTTGCCAGTAATTTTTAACAGTGATGGCATTCATTCAAGGAAATTATGTGTAATAACTTTAGTATATCGAAAGACATCTCTATGACTGCACCTAACTCTAATGAATTGGGTTGTTCAAAAAACTTCATGAACTTTACCTATGCAAATTTGCCTAATATAAATGGGCTTTCCCTCAGCAGTGTTCAATGGGCTTGACACAGCAGTGTTCAATGGGCTCGACACAGCATCATCCTAGCTTTACAATTTACAGCCAGTTAAGTAATTTGTGAAATGGTTGTTGCTTTATCTCCAACTGCCTAACCTTTAAATTGACTACATGATAATCAGTGGTATAAACTGCCCTGAAGGTAGTTTTCAATGGGCTTTAAGCAAGACTGTTTATTGTTTATACTAAGCGCTTCAGACAAGTATAAAGATGGTGAAAAAATAAATATGGGTTTTTTTTTCTACCATTATTGAAAATCATGTCTTTCACAATCATGTCTTTCACAATCATTTCTGGTGGTTTGATTGTAAAAAATTCTGTTTTTCATGTGACACATAATGGAAGGCATGAATTCCCATTGACAAAAGCTGGTTTACCTGGGATAATGACATGTGCACAACAACTACGTGCACTGAATGATGAGTTTGAAGCATGGATTAGCTTTTGATCCCCGTACCCCAGGAGCCATACAGCACTGCAGCATTTCCTGGAGCAACTAGACCACAACAGACATGCAGTTTACAAGCTTCAGCAGAAGCAGTGCACATAGCAAGCCCTGCAGTAGGAATATGGCCACTTGGAAGCTACTGAAATCAAGGAAATCTCCTTTGATTTGATGGGGTAGTGCTGCACTAGTGTGCCTATTCCAAAAACCATAGACCTTTATTGGTATCAATATCTTCATGATGCCAAGAAAGAGTCTGCATATCTTTAGCACATTTCGTACTGAAAAAAGGACACGTTCCAGGTTGAAAATCTTGACATTATACTGAGATAATTAGTATGAGGTGATAATCTTAAATTGCTTTGACTAATGCAGAGGTGGCCATCCTTCCTTCTGCTGTTCCAACATGTGAAAAGTTTCTCAGTTACATTAAGTTTATAATTTAGCAAGATAGAGATGATGAGGCAGATGATGGAGTTGATGAGGAGCTGGAGGGAGAATAGACTGTAACTGACACAATTGACCTGGTGACCTGGTGAAGACAAAAGAATGCAAGGGCACAAAGATGGTTGAAATTATGTGAGACACAATCTGGACTTCTTCCTGGTATTGACAAGCCTTACTATCAGAATGCTTACCCAGTGGCTGCAGTAACATATAGTCTCTGCCTTGTTGAGTACTACAAGGGCAACATCTGTGACACCATTCAGCAAATTACAAAAGGTGAGCTAAAGTCAGTTTGGGTTCTTGGTGACAGAGACAAAAAGGTGGACCCCAAGCTTGTGGAGCAGTCTGTGCTGGCCAATGGTCAGTCCTTTAGAACCTGGATAGCTATTAATAGACCACTCACTCAAGCCCTCACAGGATTTGCACAGCTTCGTTCTTGGACCCTGCTGCTGACTGCCACCCAGATATACCTGCCTGCTGTGGCCATCACCTTATCAAGCTTGCAGAAAATGAGCTGACTTCAATGATTGATGCTCTGTCCCAATGCACTGTTGCTGTCTATGGTCATGACAAGCATGCTTATGCATCTCATTGTGACCAAGGCCATTATCTTCTACTAAAGGCAGCCCAAACAATGGCTGCCAGAGGATAAGGAAATAGGTCATATTTTATTGGCAAATTTCAGCCAGTAGTGCAAATGACTGTAAGCACATGATGTGCCAGTTAGTTACTGATAGGAGTGAAGTGGGCTTTCTGGTGCACACATGCTGCAAGACCAATTTGCTGGTTGGTTATGACAAGATGCCCCTCAGGATGTCATTAACCTTACCTGCATGCTTAAAAGATCTCCTGTTAGAGCCGTATGAATTACAACTGACTTTATTTACATTAAGTTGGATCACCTGACCCTACCTGAAAGCATTCAAGCCCAAATGCTATAATTATGCCACCCTTGTATGAAAAGTCCATGATGGCAAGCACAGTAAAACAATGTACTGTTCCTGTGTGCAGTGACTTGTAAAGGATGAAAAGTCCCTGGTGCCCAGTAACAGCACAGCCTACATGCCCAAGCCTGAATATTGGATGCCATGCCTACAGGTAGTGCCAGACTCAACAACTTTCAGGGCTGACAATCCACTAGAAACACACTGCCTTCCCTATTTCAACTCCGGCAAGACTACATGCACATTGGCTGTCTTTCGCAACTGCACTTATTCCTACCCTGATCCACCAATTCACAAATGAGATAAAGTATTGTATTGGAACAAATGGTGGCAATCTTAAAGCACAAACCTACTGGTTTCTTTTGCTGGAATGGTAAAAAAGAATGGATGCCAGAACACTCAAGTCAGAAATACATCTTGCAGGCTATCATTTGGCATGAGATTTTACATAATATTTATTCATGGTAATCCTTATGTTTTCATACCCTTAATATGCTACAAATTAGTTGTAAAATCTCCCTCAGAGCAATTCCTGGTATTTCTTTAACAACCCAGGGTCATTTATTTGCGCAGGTAGCCATATCTTCTATGTTTTTAAGAAATTGTTTCTGTATAATAAATGCCTTTCCTGACCCCACTGTTGAGTTAAGCATTGGGTTTGTCTGCAAAGGATTGCCCAAATGTACCTAATTTAGACTGCCATTATTGAGATGCTCTGCCCCAGGGCCAGTAATGCCTTTCAACTTGTCCAGAAAAAAGTTGACAAATCCTGTTAGGAGCCCCGCTTCCTGGACTGTCCTGTGTGAAGGAATTAGTCAACTATGTGCTTCTTTGAGTGGTCAAACACATACATGTTGGAATTCCATTTATTACAGATTGGCTGGCAGCTGCTGTTGTCACTATAGTTGTATATAGAAACTAGGCCTCAGTTTTCACTTTGCTTCTGCCACCAGTGAAAGCTTTAACTACATTAAACTCACTGTCAGGCATTATGGATTAACTCCAAAGATAAACAATGTACATACCAACTACCTGACTTTGGCACTACAATAGCAGTTCATGACATGTACTTTAGCCTGGTTTATAGTGTATAACAAATAAACACGAAATGCTTGACCTGCCAATATGTAAAAACCATTTGCCAGCCTCCTTTTTCTTTCGATTTTTTGTGGGGTTTGATTTCATTCTGAGCAGACTTTACTTTTTTTCAAGCAGTTGTGATTACAAAGGATTAAGTAAAGGTCACTGGTCTTTATCTCTAGGGTGGATGAAGTCTTTGTCTATTAAACCGCCAGCAAGAATTGTTTCCTGTATTTGATTGTTATGGTTGAAGGTTTGTGTTGTATGTTGCATTTTTAATTGATGTTACAGTTGATTACATCCCAGGCACCAAGCCGTCATCTGTTCAAGTTGGTGCAGCCGACATTTATAGAGTGAATCCTTTTATATCATTTGTGAATTAAGCCAATGAATTTTGTCCCTGAATAATTTATATTGTTTCTGGATTAGTTTATTATGTCATTATATTTCATTCATTGGTACATATATATATATATATATATATATATATATATATATATATATATATATATATATATGTATTCCATATTTTCCCAAAGCATGATCAAAACCATCATTTTAGTCATTATTACAACTGAGCACTTATAATGTTAACACACAGCACCTTATTAATAGTGGCAGAACCTCCATATAAAAAGAGACAGATTCTAACACTGGTGGAAAGAATTCATGTAATTGAAAAAAGTGAAAAAGAGGAGACCACTCATAAAATAGGACTTTAAACATCAGTAGGGCGCTATAAAGTACATAGAATAAATCTGAAATGATGATCATATGCTAATACATGTACATGTGATCTTTTAATATAAATGTAATCTATATTTAATTGTAGATGTACTTCTTTATTACAATATAATTTTGTTTACAAATGAATGCATTGTATTTTTTCAAGAACAGTTACTATTAATAAAGAATGGAATAAATATACAGTGATTTTGGTTTATTTTTTCCTCTTAAACAGTGCTGAAATTTGACCCTGGAAACTGATCTTTTAAGCAAACCTGTTATGATAGACTACCTGTTTTGATAAACCAATTTTTGTTGGCACAAGGAGAAGTTTCTCAAAACAGGTTTTACTGTATAATCAGTACAAATGGACAACAGGATACGCATTGTATAAACATTTGCAATGAGATAATAAAAAATTATAAGCAGAGTTGATTCAGGATGGTGTTCCACTTTCACCAAGGAAATCTTTTTTTTAAAATAACCATGTGTGTGATCAAAGCTATCCAGTACTAAAACTGACTGCAAAAATGTAGTTTAGTCTTGCAATAAAATGCCCAAAAGAAACTGACACACTCTTTGAAAAAATTAAACTTCATGACCTTTATATTCATAGCCTTACTACTCTCTCTCATGCACTACTTAACAATACCAACTTCAATACATAGAGGACATTTTCTTTTCCTACGTTAATACCACATATATTTCGTTGTGTGGTACCAAAAGCATGATATTTTAATAAATGGTGAAGCCACAGGTTAAAATATTTTGTTTCTGGTACCAAAAGATGAAATATATCCCATATTAAACTTGGTCCAGAAACAAAGTTCACCACATTTTCATCAGAAGAACATATAAAAAATAAGTAACATAAGAAAACAGTAGGATCTGGTTGACCTAATCTGTCAAAGTAAATTACATTTTTGTCATTTTGTAAACTGTTTGACCCTATCTGAAAACAATGCAAGTCTGATTCAGCAATGCAACGCAATGGGTTTATCATTGTTGTCAAGGAAATAAGGGAAATAACTCCAGCAATATGTGAATGGCATCAAGTCAAATTTTTTAACAAAGATTGATTTCCATGTCTGTGCAAATATAGGATTAAAAAAAAATTATTTCACCAACAAGTCTCTATGTTGGCTTGACTTCGCTTGCGAAGATTTAGGAAGGGGGATGTCCATGTCTATTGCAGGCGTGCTGGTGGCTGATGACTGGCGTTGTACCACACTTGTTTATAGAGTCTGCCGAAGGCGCTGTTTGCCTTGGCCAGTCTGTTGCCTATTTCTTTGTCGATCTTGGCATCAGAGGAGATCACACAGCCCAGGTAGGTGAACTTGTGGACTACTTTCAGTTCTGTCTGGTCACTGAAGATACTTGGTGGCCAGAACTCTTCCTTAAGTGCAGGCTGGTGAAGTACCTCAGTTTTCTTTAGGCTGACCTCATGACCAAAGTGCTGGCAAGCTTCTGCAAAGCAGGATGTTATGCACTGTAAGGCAGCTTCCATGCAGGAAACAAGGGCAGCGTCATCTGCAAAGAGAAGTTCTCTGATCAGTTTTTCCAAGGTCTTGGTGTGGGCCTGAAGTCACCTTAAGTTGAAGAGGTTGCCATCAGTACGAAAGTGGATATAGATGCCATCTTTGTCATCAAGGTCTTCTGTAGCTTTTTGGAGCATCATGCTGAAGAAGATTGAGAACAATGTGGGGCTAAAACACAGCCTTGTTTCATGCCGTTTGCGATGGGGAAGGTCTGTGACAGGTCGTTATTGTTTCTGACCTGACCAAGCTGGTCTTCATGTAGCTGGATGACCATGGTAAGGAACTCTGGAGGACAGCCGAGCTTTTCAAGGATTATCCATTTTCCAGTTCTACTCACTGTGTCAAATGCCTTCGTCAGGTCCACAAATGTGTTGTACAATCCTTTGTTTTTTTCTCGGCATTTCTCCTGGATCTGTCTCAGGATGAACACCATGTCAGTTGTGCCCCTATTGGCTCTGAAGCTGCATTGACTCTCTGGAGCATGTTCTTCTGCAATGGTGGGCACCAGTCTGTTCAGCAACACCCTAGCAAAGGATTTTGCCTGCAATGGAGAGCAGAGTTATCCCATGGTAGTTTGAGCAGTCAGAGTTTAGTGTGCAATGCTGGGCCTCCTCTCTTCCATATCTCTGGTGGGATACCAACTTTTCCTGCAGCCTTTCCAGTCTTCAGCTGTTCTATGGCTTTTACAGTCTTTTGCAGTGTGGGTGCCTCATCAAGTTCCATCTTTAATGGTTGTTGTGTGATGCAGTCAACAGCTGCCTCCTGGACTGTGCAGGGGATGTAGAAGTGCTCTGACCAGTGGTTCAGGATAGATTTCCTGTCAGTGAGTAGTTCTTTGCCATCTGCACTCCGTAGGGGGCTCTGTATTTGGAAGGAAGGACCATATACTGCTCTCAATGCTTCATAGAACCTCTTGTAGTCACCGATGCCAGTGTACAGCTGGGTTCTTTCTGCAAGCTTTGTCCACCATTCATTTTGAATGTCTCAGAACCTGCGCTGGAGAGAGCTGCAGATGAGGTAGAAGGCTGCTTTCTTTTGTTGACAGGATGGTTAAGCGATGTGGGCTTAGTGCGCTGATCTCTTTTTGGCAAGCAGTTCTTGGATTTCTTGGTTGTTTTCATTAAACCAGTCTTTGTTTTTCTTAGTGGTGAATCCAAGGATTTCTTCTGAGGTTTGCAGAATGGCAGCCCTGATGTGGTTCCACATCTCTTCTGGAGTTAGGTCTGGCAGAAAATTAGGTTCTTCAAGTCTAGACTGCAGGCTCTCTTGAAAATATGCCTTGACGTCTGCAGACAACAGGTTTTTGACCTGGAGTTTCCTTCTCGGGGTTCCTCCTTTTTGTCTGGGCCTGGGCTTGAAGTGGAAGTCGAGCTTGCATTGGACAAGACGATGATCTGTGTGGCGCTCTGCACTGGGCATCACTCTGGTATGAAGGACATCTTTTAAGTCCATCAGGCATACTATGATGTAATCGAGTAGGTGCCAGTGTTTTGACCTTGAATGCATCCAAGTCGTTTTCAGGCTGTCTTTCTGCTGGAATACAGTGTTTGTGATGGTGAGCTGTAGTTCTGCACAAAATTCAAGACACAGGTGTCCACTGTCATTGCAGCCACCCACGCCATGTTTCCCAAGAATGGCTTTCCAGGCTTCTAAGTCTCGGCCCACTCTGGCAATGAAATCTCCGAAGATGATTATTTTGTCACTCTCTGGGACACTCTTGAAAAGTCTGCACAGGTCAGCATAGAATTTATCCTTTTTAGAAGGATCTGCCTGGAGTGTTGAAGCATATATACTGAAGAGTGTGACATGTTGTTGGTTCCCTAACAGAAGATGCATGGACATGATGCGGTTGGTGTGACCAGTGGGAAGGTTTGCTAACCTGGTGGCGATTGAGTGCTTGACCATGAAACCAACTCCTGAAAGTCGTTTTTCAGTCTTTGGTTTTCCTGACCAGTACAGGGTGTATCCAGTGCCGAGTTATCTCAGACTTCCTTCCTCTGAAAGGCAGACTTCGCTAAGTGCAGCAATGTCAACACCATGGCAAGAGAGTTCATGTGCAATTAAGGCAGAGCGTCGTTCTGGTCTGTTGCTGTCAGTTGAGTCTAGCATTGTTCTGATGTTCCAACAAGCCAGTTTTAGTCTTTTCTCATGATGTGAGGCTGGTGGAGCATGCCTCGTCTTTTCTGTTATGTTTCGACTGCGTTGGAAGATGCCCATTGGCTGTGGCAGGCCAACTGGTGGGGGGGGTAAGGAGACGAGCTTTGGTTAGGCCACCTTTTCTAGGCCCCTCTCCATGTGGAGCAAGCAGTGCTGTCCCTAGAAAAGGCTGCTTGGTCACTCAGGATGCTACCGGGTGATGGTGTTGTCTCCAGATCAACATCAGATGGCCAAAGGCCCGAGTTGCCTGCATGTAGGATTGGGACTGCGGCTGCCAATGACATCTCTCACCTGCCATTTTCGCCCTTTTCCCATCGCTGCAGGGCTTGATAGAGTCGTACAGATGTAGGGGTAGACGTAAACAGTAGATAGTTCCTTCATGCCTGTGCAATGGAGCTTTTAGGTGGAGTACAGTCTGCGCAAACTGGCCCCACCCTTTAAACCTGGGGTTCATCTGCCATGGCCCAGCAAGCCAGGACGGTAACAGCAAGGTCCACAGGCTGTAGGTTTATATTGGAGTTTCCCTCTCCTAGGCAGATTGCCAGCTATGGCTGAAGAGATCTGCATTCCATGCTATTTTGAACCATAGCTGGTCAGCCACAGCCACAGTCCACTAATACATATGGTACGCCTTGGTCCCAAACACTTGGCCGTTGATCTGTAGAGACCCTCCGCCCTAGCCGGTGACTTCACTGTAGAAGTTCATACGCCTAGTGATGCAGTGTTAACATAACCCCCTCAACGTTGTTTGGTCCGCCAGCTGAAGTGGTGTACCGGGGTATGCTGGGAATGATTCCTTCTTGGAGGCAGACGTGAGAGATTTGGGCGATGGATGAGGGCCAGTGCATCCGTCCACTCAGAGAGTGAAGTTGCCAGACAACAAAGGTACTACCTCTATCCAGAGCCCCCTATATATAGTCTCTATATTTCACACTTAAATATATAAATAGAGGATCTCAAATGGGTAATGATTTAATACTGAATTCATGAAATAAGTTGAATATCTTTTGTGAGCCTTGGCAAGCAAATGCTGGACATTATTCAAGGAGTCTCACAAATTTAATATTATATCATTACCCATTTGAGATTCTTTTTATCACACAGATTTTATTTCAGTGGAAATTATTTAGATGGAAAGAAGAACAAATAATTTCGTTCATTCTGACAGACGTTGTACCTTTCATTTGTTGTGCGTAAAAAATAGTCCCAACCAAAGCTGATCTAGAATTGATGTTTAAAAGTAGATTATACTTTTCTTACAAACTATAAATCAAAGAACAAGCGTCCTTCTGAATAAACAGAACATTTTACACAGACAAAATTATTTTCAACACAGAATGTCCAATGCATGTGATGTCATATTGTTTGATGCACTACCCGTTAGACAATGTCTACGTAACCTAAAGTGTCGGTTTTACCGCTAAACATTACACTGTAGCAATATTCATGTGAAATAAGGTTTACTGGATGCAGAAATTACAATATTTACTGTAATGTATTTGTGACCGGATATTTGAAGTGTTTTGTTTTGGAACAGTAAACATCAGAATATGCAAACAAATTTCATTTTTGACTCCAAATTGCATTACATATTTACCGGGTAAATATGCAGTGGTTGGGTAAACTTCTGTCAGTTTTGAGACCAGTTTATGTCCACATTTTTCTGTGAACAGAGGTGAGTTTATTTATGTCTGTAAGTTAACATTTAAACCACACTTCTGTATGGGGTGGATTCCATGCTACAGATATACCATTTCCCTCAACCCTCACCCCACACAATCAATACCTGTAGTTTTACTTGTTATTGTTTTTGTCTTGTGGTTTTAGCCATTTTTCATGTTATGATATGTTGTACATGACATAACAAACCCACATGGGAGTAAATTAGCCATACTGAAACAGATGAGACCAATTTTCCCCAATTCCCTTTAGCGAGTCGATTCGAAAAATGGCGGCCAAAAATGTTCACCAAGAACAAAATATTCCAGAAGGCGGGGTTAAAAAAGTTTCCCAACAATCGCAGCCAATCGATAAAGAGAATAAGGCACAATAATTTCATGGGCTTCATTGGACCGATCAGAATCAAATAAAGTGATATTTTAACGTGTGGTAATATCAAAAACATGAAACTGCACATACAATAGGAAAACTATACCTACTATGTGATAATAAAAAGTTATGATCGAGTACTCATCAGTGAGCTTTGTTACTCTTTATAATACACTATATAACAGCACTATCTTTAAGCTAAAGTCTTGATTCAGTACTGAACAGCCTTGTTACTCTTTATAATAAACTACATAACAGCACCATCTTTAAGCTAAAGTTATGATTCAGTACTTGACAGCCTTGTTACTCTTTATGATGCACTGCTTAACAGCACCATCTTTAATATAAAGTCTGCATGTGCCTTAGAAGAATACAACAAGACTCTCAAGTAGATGTCAAAACAAAAGGTCAATGATGGCACTACTAATTATTTTAGTGTACGCCACAAGTTTTGAGGCAGCCACAATGCGGGATTGGTTGAGCTCTCACTTAACTTCATTTCTAATATAGCAGCCTCCATACTCCAATCATTGGACAAAATCATTAAGTATGAGTATATAATGTATTCTTCTCACTTCCATGACAAAATCATTAAGTTTGAGTATATAATGTATTCTTCTCAATTCCATGACAAAATCGTTAAGTTTGAGTATATACTGTATTCTTCTCAATTCCATGACAAAATCGTTAAGTTTGAGTATATAATGTATTCTTCTCAATTCCATGACAAAATTTTGTTTGCATCTATTCTGTGACTAATATTATCAATGCATACCCCAGCCTGTACATACTCTCTTTAAACTAAGCAGTTTTAAAACACCTTTTCATTATGGTGAAAAATAAAAGTATAGACTTGACTGGTGAAGGATTGTACTAGCCCTTATGTCTTCAGGGTGTCTATAGAAGAGATAGCATTCTTTCAAACATGCCTATTTTTGTGCTGCTGGTAGCAGGTGAATTGGCTGTTGAAAAAAATGGCGTCTTGTGCATTTTTGACAGTTTTCTGAGTGGAAAACAGTGGTGGAAGGCATTGCAGGACATAATAGTTTACTCTGTTCACTAACCATGCAGATACAGTAGCAGTAATCTGACAAAAACAATTAAGAACAAGTGTTTTTTTATATGATGACATACTAGCTTACTCGAATGACAACTCTGTGATCAATTTAACATTAAATATCCAATGGCTACAACTGGTTCAATGTTATGACAACACATTATGTGTAATATATATGAAATTATGAATTAATGATTAAAAGTAAAAAAATGTATATTAAATGTATGTATGTATGTATGTATATATGTATGGATGGATGATTGCACGCATGCATGCATGCATGCATGTATGTATGTATGTGTGTATGTATGTATGTATTTACAGGTTCAAGAGCACTTCAGCTCAATTCCAGCAATAAAATGCCCAGTAAGTTTGGTAGCCAAAATGCTCAAGGCAAACAAGTTGCTAAAATCTTTATGAAAAAAGCCCTTACAAATAGAAATAGACATTATCAAATGTATTCCTCTAAGATAAAATATAAAAAGTCAAGATGTAAAAAAAATCTTTAAAAAGTATATAAAAAAAGCTGCGATAAACTGAGAGTCACCATTATTTATATAAACTGTATTCTTTTAGGAAAATGCAAGGTTATCTCTTTGGTCACGTCATCAAGCTGATATAAGATATTTGTGTCTCACCATAAGGAAGTCAGTACACTTGTCTAGAATATGCCTCACTGCCAGTGGACACTGGCACATCATCAAGCTGATATAAAATTGAGAAATCCTCACCTCTAGGATTTGTGTCATCTGAAGGATGCCACTCACAAATAAGTTGGATGTCTGGAGTCCATTTTTTTATCTTAAATAAGAAGCTGGATTCTTAAGTCCATTTTGTTTCTTAAATAAGAGGCTGGATTCTTAAGTCCATTTTTTATCTTAAATAACAGGCTGGATTCTGAAATCCATTTTTTCTTAAATATGAGACTGGATTCTGAAGTCCACTTTTTATTTGTGAAGTTATTATTTCACAAGTTTGAAACATGTCTATCACCATAAATATTAAAGTCACTACATGGAGCATTCCATTCTGAAAGGGTTAGAGTACATGGCAGCTTTCTTCTTACTTTTAATACCCATACGACTAGGGTGCCAAAAGCACGGGATACCTTGTATGGATTTTATCGGCAAGTCAGGTTCCTGTAAGGCTCTGGATACAGATGACTGGTTCAGTTTAAGATTTTGCAATGCTTTCAGAGTGAAAAGAGATACACCCACCCTCCCACACCTGAAATTACTTTTCTGAGCAGTTTTCATTTAATTCCAAGATATAAATGTGGTTGTTATCGGTGTTACGATGATAGCTGCAAACTTGTCTCCATCTTCTGAACCATCAGTATACAAGAAATTATCGTGGTTCTTATTTCATTGAATTTTAACTCTCAAAAATGATTCATATCAAAGTCAGATCTCTTTGTTATGTATAATTAACAAGCATTAATCACCATACTGTGAATCTATTTTATATTTAAATCTGTAGTTTTGTATCACTTATTCACCAAGTCATCTTTATAAGAAACACTATTCTTTAACTTTCTAAATATAAGTGAAGCCAGCTTCGAAAGGAACCACCAGAAAAAAGAAAGTCACAAAGTTTTGGTTTATGCTCTACTGAATTTAACTTACTAAACAAATTCTGGAGAAATACATTTCAAAAATATATTTTTCCAAAACATTACTTTTAATATGCCGTCTGATATTTATTATGCAACAATAAGTAGAGAATTTTACATTGCCTGATGATAAATGAGGGATTATATCTGTAGTAAAATAACTTTTACTCTTTGAAAAACTGCACATATCAGATCTGACAAATGATCTTTTACCTCCTTCACAGAAATTGCACTCCTGGGTCCTTCTGGTCTGACAAAGACTGGGTTATTCAGGTTTTCATCCAAAACTGCAATGACTAAATTTGCTGTTGTGCTTAGGTTCTGCAAACTTCCTCTATCACTTGCAGTGATGTTTAACTCAAAGTTCCCAAATAGTCCCCTAATATTTCCTTTCACTTTGATTTCACCAAAATTCTTAATCTGTGTTCCTACCATCCGTCCAACAGTCTCAACTGTGAATTTCTCCATGACAGTTGCATTTCCACTAATAGTGTAGTTTATCTGTGCATTGGGACCTTCATCAAGATCTTCTGCTGTTACAGTATATATCAGGTGGCCAATGCTTGCACTCTCTTGTACAGTGTGTATGAGGGTGGGATCCACATTAGTGAAGACTGGTGGATTGTCATTGATATCTCCTACACTGATAATGACTGGTTTGGTTGTGTTGGAACGCTGATTGTTTGGATCTGCTTTGTTATCACAGGCAGTTACAGACACTGTATATGAGGAACGAGTTTCCCTGTCCAGTTCTTTTGCCACAAATATTGCTCCCTGTGAACAGAACAAGAAAACACATAACAGGTTTCTATAAAATGAATGCAATTTAAAATGACACAAGTCAGCAAGATAGAATCTGTACTATACAGCACTATGATCATAGTTTTCTATAACTGTGACACATAAAAATTTCAAATAAGTTAAACAATACTATATCATCTTTGAAGAAAATTATCTATTCATCAATAAAAAATGCAAAAATATTATCCATCTAGAGACACTATGAAAACATGATCCATCTAAAGACACTATAAAAAAATTCATTATCCATCTAAAGACATTAAGAAAAAAAACCCACTTTAGTTTCTATCAGACACAATGATTAGATTTCTTACGAACTTTTAATTAAGAGTTTTTCAAGAAATTGTTTATTTTTTCTACAAGATATAAAGAGAATGTCATTTTGTCATCAAAGTTAGCAGATAAAAAGTTTCTCTTTTCAAAGCAGAATGGTTTATGGTTTTCTTCTGGCACACTAAAGCATATTCAAGTGCTAAATTTTGCTTTCATTATTTGCAGTGATGCAGCCAGAAAACCTTCTTATAATAGAGAAGTCACCAACACAAACTCTAGAAGAAGGAAATGGGTTTGGAGGGGAGGAAAGGAGAGCAGTAACAATGACAGCTAAAAGACATAAAACAAGCATTTAATAACAGGTGCCTGACCATTTTTGCTTCATGACATCCTGCACATTTTTTGGCTGAAGTCAAATATTTGATCTATGCTCCTACCATGTGTTAACCTGAACAAATGATATTCTATCTCCACCAATTTCCAAAAGCAATCGCTTATCTTAGATTTCAACATAACTCACGGATACAAATGACTTTTCATGCTCAGGAAATGTCCTTCATGCTAATCAATGGATCAATTTGCTAGATCCCTCTAGGGCACAACTGAATTGGAACACCCCTGACACTTTCTGAATAACTACACCAGTTCCCAATCAGACAGATGCTTGCAAACAAACACTGTATCTGTTTTAAGTCTTACAATGTAGGACATCAATCCTGATATGTATGATGGGCGAAAGGGTTGCCTAAATAATCTATACCATGTACCATCTGTGTTGCTACAGAACTGGAGGCCATTTTTTGGAACATTTCACATAGTTGCATAGTTTAGAGTGTAATTGCTTTAGTCTTGCTATGAGGCTTTACCAAAGTAAATCCGTTAGCGCAATCAAGTGGTTGCAATTTTCAAAATCTGTTGACCACCATTTCAACTAGCTGAAAAGCAATGGTAGTCCAGGAATGCTGAAGACAGCTGAACTAGGAGTACATTTTCTCTTACTACACAAATATGTCTAATCAAAAGTATTCAGACACATTTGTTTCATTAAGGAAAGTTTACCCTAGTTGAACCAACATGGGCATTCCTCAGGTACCATCACTCTTCAACCAACTGAAATGGCAATCAAGGGAATTAATAAAACTCAACCACTTGATTCCGATTAGACATATTTCAGTAAGGAAAACGGCACCAGAGAAAATATATTATGACTAAATCAATCAGACTCTAAGCTGTGCAACAGTGTTAATATTGGCTGCCAGCTATGAGATATTCTTGATAATTTTGCCTCCGTCTTCCCTGGCATCATGGCCTGAACAGAGTTACTAAAGAACAGCACTATAAGATATAAAATGTCAACACACCTCATCATACATATCAGGGTCAATGTCTTATCCTGACAGATTATATGTCTGCCTAGAGAGAGATCAATTAGGAGCATGGACAAAAGTGCAAAAAGACAATCTGATAAACAATTATTTTCAAGTTGAAAAAGAATCTGAACACTGGGTAAAATAAACCACATGAAATCGGTTTAAAAGTCTGTATGACTCTTAATCATTGTTGTGAGAATCCCACAATCCCATGACCTTGAGGCTTTCTGCACAATCCCTTGGCCTTGCAGCTTTCTGTACAATCCCGTGGTCTTGCAGCATTTCTGTACAATCTCATGGTCTTGCAGCCTTTCTGTACAATCCATGGCCTTGCAGCTTTTCTGTACAATCCCATGGCCTTGCAGCATTTCTGTACAATCTCATGGCCTTGCAGCTTTTCTGCACAATCCCATAGCCTTGAGGCTTTCTGTACAATCCCATGGCCTTGTAGCTTTTCTGTACAATCCCATGGCCTTGAGGCTTTCTGTACAATCCCAAGGCCTTGCAGCTTTTCTGTACAATCCCAAGGCCTTGCAGCTTTTCTGTATAATCCCATGGCCTTGACGCTTTCTGTACAATCCCATGGCCTTGCAGCTTTTCTGTACAATCTCATGGCCTTGCAGCTTTTCTGCACTTGTAGATGTCGTATTAAGCATAAATGTGAATGTTAAATACAAAGTAACCTTACACTGTCTAAAGTCCAAGGCAAATGGAAATAAGGGTTCCAGAGATTTAAAAGTTTCCGAAATTTTCATTTGTAGTCAATGAATAATGACAGATATCATTAGAAAAAATTTGAAACTCGAAGCACTATTCAGAATAGGCGTGTTCCATTTGTTGAAGAATACATAATTCAGAAGTTCCAGTAGATATTTTTATGCTGTAGAAAAGTTGCTGAAGACAGAAAGATCTATTTAGTATTATACACACACCAGTTCCCAATAATTTCTGTTCTGATAATAACAATATGAAAACCTCTGTTTATAAGATATTAAATCAGCAATATCAAACTATTTCATTTAAATTAACATGGCAAGGCAGAAAAGACACTTTTTCCTGGGGATACCACTAACAAATAAGAACAAAATTTCTGAAAAAAAAGGGACAAAATACATATGGATACAACCCTTACAGAAATGAGGGCATCCCTTTTCCCTGGTGAAATATTGCTCACTCTTTAAAATTAAGTTCATGGAAGCCAAATAATTAAGTAGCATCATAAGTGTGAGAGACTTACACTGACGGTTGTCCTTAAACAAGACTGTGTCATAATAGTGTAAAAACACAAAAACACTGTTACACTGACAGTTGTCCTTAAACAAGACTGTGTCTTAATAGTGTAAAAACACAAAAACATTGTTACACTGAGGGCTGTCCTTAAACAAGACTGTGTCATAATAGCGTAAAAACACAAAAACACTGTTACACTGACAGTTGTCCTTAAACAAGACTGTGTCATAACAGTGTAAATACACAAAAACACTGTTACACTGACGGTTGTCCTTAAACAAGACTGTGTCATAATAGCGTAAAAACACAAAAACATTGTTACACTGAGGTTGTCCTAGCAAGACTGCATCATAATTGTGTAAAAACACAAAAAATTGTTACACTGAGGTTGTCCTAACAAGACTGTGTCATAATAGTATAAAAAAACACAAAACATTCGCTTAAATTTGGTAAAATCACTGAATAATCTATTATCCCGAACCAAGAACTAAAATTTTGTGAAATAGTTCAAGCAGCAATGCTAAAAAACTTCGAAGAATTTTAACAGGATCTATGACCTATACCCACATTTTAAGAGAGCAGGAGTATACTAAGATATATACAAGAGAGCAGTATTGTACTAAGGAGATTTATAAGAAGGCAGTGGTATGCTGAGGGGATTTATAAGAACACAGTTGTATAATAAGGAGATTTATAAGAGAACAGTATTACACTAAGGGATTTATAAGAGGGCAGTGGTATACTATGGGGATTTATGAGAAGGCAGTGGTATACTATGGGGATTTATGAGAAGGCAGTGGTATAGTAAGGGAATTTATAAGAAGGTAGTGGTATACTAAGGAGATGTATACTGAGAGACCACTATAAAAATGGGAAAGAACTATTAACTTTTCAATTGGGCTTAAGACTTATCACTGTGAATGTTTAATGTGTTTATAAACATGTTTGTACAGTCTGATTATCTGCACTTGTAACATGCAAAAGTTTGTATAGTGTGATGATCTGCATACTTATAACATACATAAGTTTGTACAGTGTGATGATCTGCATACTTATAACATACATAGGTTTGTACAGTGTGATGATCTGCATACTTATAACATACATAAGTTTGTACAGTGTGATGATCTGCATACTTATACATAAGTTTGTACAGTGATGATCTGCATACTTATAACATACACAAGTTTGTACAGTGTGATGATCTGCATACTTATAACATACATAAGTTTGTACAGTGTGATGATCTGCATACTTATAACATACACAAGTTTGTACAGTGTGATGATCTGCATACTTATAACATACATAAGTTTGTACAGTGTGATGATCTGCATACTTATAACATACACAAATTTGTACAGTGTGATGATCTGCATACTTAAAGTATTTTACACACGATAACCATTACTGGTGCGAAAATATTCAAAGAAGCTCTATCATAAAAGACAATTATTGAAAGTACACTTGCTTATCTGCATCCTAAGTATTACTGGTATAGTTTACCTGCATTCTAAGTATTACTAGTATAGTTTACCTGCATCCTAAGTATTACTGGTATAGTTTACCTGCATCCTAAGTATTACTGGTATAGCTGAGTGTCACAATATTAAATTGCCATATGCAGCATTACCCATGGGTGGCTTGTTTTGGGCCTTCACTATTTCAAAACACAAAGTTCAATTTCCCTTTTGCTGTATGTGCAAAGTGTCTTCAGTGAGAAACCCAATTAATCTGAGTTCTTGGGTCATAGATCTGACTACAACCTGGGTACTTATTGTCCATAGATTTTACTACAACCAGGGTACTTACAGTCTATAGATTTGACTACAACAAGGCTACTTCTAGTCCATAGATTTGACTACAACCAGGGTACTTATTGTCCATAGATTTGACTACAACCAGGGTACTTATAGTCCATAGATTTGACTATAACCAGGCTACTCATAGTCTATAGATCTGACTACAACCAGGGTACTTATAGTTCATAGATTTGACTACAACCAGGGTACATATAGTCCACAGATTTGACCACAACCAGGCTACTTATAGTCCATAGATTTGACTACAACCAGGGTACTTATAGTCCATAGATGTGACTACAACCAGGCTATTTATAGTCCACAGATTTGACTAGAACCAGGCTACTTATAGTCCATAGGTTTGACTGCGACCTGGGTACTCACTGTCCATAGATTTGACTACAACCAGGATACTTACAGTCCATAGATCTGACTACAACCTGGGTACTTACTGTCCATAGATTTGATTACAACCATGCTACTTATAGTCCATAGATTTGACTACAACCAGGCTACTTATAGTCCATAGATTTGACTACAACCAGGCTACTTATAGTTCATAGATTTGACTACAACCAGGCTATTTTTAGTCCATAGATTTGACCACAACCAGGCTACTTATAGTCCACAGATTTGACTGCAACCTGGGTACTCATTGTCCATAGATTTGACTACAACCAGGGTACTTATAGTCCACAGATTTGACTACAACCTGGGTACTTATTGTCCATAGATTTGACTACAACCAGGGTACTTAGTGTCCATAGATCTGACTACAACCAGGCTATTTACAGTCCATAGATTTGACTACAACCAGGTTAGATTTAACTACAACCTGGCTACTTATAGTCCATAGATTTGACAACAACCAGGGTCCTTCTTATAGTCTATAGATTTTACTACAACCAGGCTACTTATAGTTCATATATTGACTATAACCAGGCTACTTATAGTCCAGAGATTTGACAACAACCAGGGTACTACTTATAGTCTACAGATCTGACTACAACTAGGTTACTTATAGTCCATTGATTTGACTACAACCAAGCTATTTATAGCCCACAGATTTGACAATAACCAGGCTACTACTTATAGTCTATAGATTTGACTACAATCTGGGTACTTATTGTCCATAGATTTGACTACAACCAGGCTACTTATAGTCCATAGATTTGACTACAACCAGGTTACTTATAGTCAATAGATTTGACTACAACCAGGTTACTTATAGTTCATAGATTTGACCACAACCAGGGTACTTATAGTCCACAGATTTGACTACAACCAGGATACTTATAGTCCATAGATTTGACTGCAACCAGGCTACTTATAGTTCATAGATTTGACTACAACCAGGTTACTTATAGTATAGTCCATAGAGTTGACTACAACCAGGCTACCTATAGTCCATAGATTTGATTACAACCAGGTTAGATTTAACTACAACCAGGCTACTTATAGTGCATAGATTTGACTACAACCAGGGTCCTTCTTATGGTCAATAGATTTGACTACAACCAGGCTACTTATAGTCCATAGATCTGACTATGACCAGGTTACTTATACTCCATAGATTTGACTACAACCAGGCTACTTATAGTCCATAGATTTCACAACAACCAGGGTACTACTTCTAGTCTGCAGATTTGACTACAACCAGGCTACTTATAGTCCATAGATCTGACTACAACCAGGCTACTTGTAGTCCATAGATTTGACTACAACCAGACTACTCATAGTCCATAGATTTGACAACAACCAGGGTACTACTTATAGTCTATAGATTTGACTACAACCAAGCTACTTATAGTCCATAGATCCGACAACAACCAGGCTACCTGTAGTCCATAGATTTGACTACAACCAGACTACTCATAGTCCATTGATTTGACAACAACCAGGGTCCTTTTTATAGTCTATAGATCTGACTACAACCAGGCTACTTAGTCTATATATTGACTATAACCAGGCTACGTATAGTCCATAGATTTGGCTACAACCAGGGTACTACGTATAGTTTACAGATCTGACTACAACCAGGATACGTATAGTCCATAGATCTGACTACAACCAGGCTACTTATAGCCCATAGATTTGACTACAACCAGGTTAGATTTGACTACAACCAGGCTACTTATAGTCCATAGATTTGACTAGAACCAGGTTACTTATAGTCCATAGATTTGACCACAACCAGGCTACTTACAGTCCATAGATTTCACAACAACCATGGTACTACTTATAGTCTATAGATTTGACTACAACCAGGCTACTTATAGTCCAAAGATTTGACAATAACCAGGGTACTACTTATAGTCCACAGATTAGACTACAACCAGGCTACTTATAGTCCATAGATTTGACAACAACCAGGCTACTTATAGTCCATAGATGTGACTACAACCAGGCTACTTATAGTCCATAGATTGGACTAGAACCAGGTTACTATAGTCCCAAGATCTGACTACAACCAGGCTACTTACAGTCCATAGGTTTGACAACAACCAGGGTACTACTTATAGTCTATAGATTTGACTACAATCAGGCTACTTATAGTCCATAGATTTGACAATAACCAGGGTACTACTTATAGTCCAGATTTGACTACAACCAGGCTACTTATAGTCCATAAATTTGACAACAACCAGGCTACTTATAGTCCATAGATTTGACTACAATCATGCTACTTATAGTCCATAGGTTTGACAACAACCAGGTTAGATTTGACTACAACCAGGCTACTTATAGTCCATAGATTTGACTACAACCAGGTTACTTATAGTCCATAGATTTGACTACAACCAGGCTACTTACAGTCCATAGATTTGACTAGAACCAGGTTACTTATGGTCTATAGATTTGACTACAAGCAGGCTACTTATAGTCCATAGATTTGACAATAACCAGGGTACTACTTATAGTCCATAGATCTGACTACAACCAGGCTACTAAAAGTAAAAAATGTTATATGTATAATCACAACATGAATTTTGTCAGGAACCTGTCCACTTTATGGACACAACAATGCAAGTATTGTCAGGAAGCTATCCACTTTATGGAAGCAACAACACAAGTTTTGTCAGGAAGCTGTCCAGTTTATGGATGCAACAAGTTTGTCAGGAAGCTGCCCACGTCATGGATGCATCAACACAAGTTTTGTCAGGAAGCTGTCCACTTCATGGATACAACAATACAAGTTTTTTTCAGGAAGCTGTCCACTTTATGGACGCAAAAAGTTTCTTCAGGAAGTGTCCATTTCTTAGAAGCAACAAGTTTTGTCAGGAAGTTGTTGACTTTATGGATGCAACAAGTTTTGTCATGAAGGTGTCCACTTTATGGACACAACAACACAAGTTTTTTCAAGAAGCTGTCCACTTTATGGTTGCAACAAGTTTTTCAGGATGCTGTCCACTTTATGGACACAACAACACAAGTTTTGTCAGGAAGCTGTCCACTTTATTGATGGAACAACACAAATTTTGTCAGGAAGCTGTCCACTTAATGCAAGCAATCTTCAGCTTTATGTGAAATATAAAATTGCATTCTTTATTTCTATCCATTTTAAGTAATAGAATTGTTTTATATATTGTATGTTTCAGAATTCATTCTACATTTCAGAGTCATAAAAATTGTTTACATACTGTACATTTCAGACTTCATTCTATATTTCACAGAGTCATACCTATGTCACATAATGCTATGCTATCAGACAGACTGTAGTCTGTTTCAAGTTAGCCATTTTTATAAAAATACAAATTTTGAAATCATTTATACATTGCATGCATTAAAGGATCATCAATGTTTGAGTTGTTATAATCCACTGACATTATTATTGTCAGACAGAGATTCATGTATGAGCATGGCTATAATAATAATAATAATAATAATGATCTCCTACAGTAGTTCTGATGAAATGATTTAATGTGTAATGAAACCAAATCATGCACATGCATGTAATGAATGTGTAATGAAGCCAATTCATGCACATGCATGCATAATCTATGCTACTTATTGGACCGTAACTATGTCTTATGTGCTACATGGCTCAGTCATTATAGTTTTAGCTCTTGTTAATGGGGAGTCACAGAACTCTCTGGTGTTTCATGTAACCTGGATGCTGTGATCGATGGCAACATTGATTTCTTGGATGATATTGGTGTACTCACAGTGATGGACCAAAGCTTTGGGACCAATGGGTCTCTAAGAAATATCAAGGTTCCTGAAGAATTCTAGGGGAACTATGAAGGGGTGGGTCATGCATAATGGCTCCTTGAAAATTTTATATACTATACCATAACCGAAAATACATTGTGGTCATCAAATTTATGCCATGAGATAGAAAAGTTAAATTTTTGGATTTCGGTATTATTCAATATTACCATACAAGTGAAATCAATATTACACTATAACTGAAAATTAATTATACATACATCTTACTTGTGGATGAACCATATGTTGCTCATATTTTTGTCAAAAGTCTCTACACTGTTATCATATTTCTTTATAAGTTCTATACATTGATTCTCATTTGATTCCTTACTGAAGTTGACATTTTCTGATTAGTTCCATATAGGAATAATATTATTTTCTTACATCTGTTGTTAAACCCATTGCTAAACTTTATGTGCATGAGTTTGATGTCAGATTCATTCATCATTCAATCACATTACAAATAAACATCTCATTCATGAAAATGCTTTCATTGACTTTGCAAAATCCAATCAAAACCTGGCCTTGTCCTGTTGAACTTAATATGTGGAATGTATATAAAAAAAAATTTGTACATCTGAATAGATAGGATGTAAAAAATATTGGTACAAATGAATAGGTAAGATGCAAAAAAAAATATTGGTACATCTGAATAGGTAAGATGCAAAAAAAAATATTGGTACATCTGAACAGGTAGGATTTTCAAAACAAATATTGGACAGTTTGGACTTAGAATCTTCTTTGATACATTTCAGCATGGAAAACCCTGGAAAAGTGTGGACAGTTTGGACTTAGAACTTTTCCGATACATTTCAGCATAGAAACCCTGGAAAAGTGTGGACAGTTTTGACTTAGAATCTTTTTTGATACATTTCAGCATAGAAACCCTGGAAAAGTGTAGACAGTTTGGACTTAGAACTTTTTTGATACATTTCAGCATGGAAAACCCTGGAAAAGTGTGGACAGTTTGGACTTAGAACTCTTTTTTTTTAAATTTACCTCTGAAGTTCAGGAATTGAAAATGACCAAGTGGTGCTAGTGCTTTTTTGAAAGGTGCACATCTGGAGTAAGGCCAAGCTGTATACTCTATAACCCATATTACAACCATCAATCATACACCAAAATAAATGAAATTAAAAGTTCTTTGAACAATACCTAAGATATACAAGGTCTTTTTTAAATAGCCAGTATAACTAGTGAGGAAACCCGGGGGAATTCTTTTTCTTTAAAATTCTAACCCTATGCAAAATACGAAACTGTAGAGCGCCACCAAAATCACACAATGAAATGTGGCTTTCCACAACAGAGGTCTAGTTCAGTATCGAGATCTGAACGACAGTTATTTCCCTTGTTTACAGTTCAGCATAATGATTTATGAACCTCTTAAAAATGCACACAAAATTTTTGAGGTATTGTTGTTGTTGTTGTTGTTGTGGGGCTTAACGCCATTTTTCAGCACACTATAGGCTATACATGGCGGCCAGTATTAATGGTGGAGGAAGAAACCGGGAAATCCGCAGAAAGAACCACCGACCCCCGAGAAGCTACTGGCAAGCTTTCTCACATATCCACATACGCCGAATCTTAGACTCGAACCCATGCAGACAGAGGTGAGATGGCAGTGATCCGTAACAGACAGCGCTTTAGACCACTCGGCCACTCGGGGCCCCTTGAGGTACTGAAGGACAGAAATGCCATGAGAGCTTTATTTTGTAAAAAAAGCTAAATTTTAGATATTGAATTGTCACAATTCAGCCCATTAATTCAGGAAATTTTATTGCAAGCGACACCAATACATGAGCAGCAACTGATCGTAGAAGCCTGGAAATAATGTAAAATTATGGAGTTATCGTGTTGGTGAGTAAAATGAAGACTGTGTTACATTTTGTCGGTTTACAGGACTGTAGTTTGGTGTGTTACATTTTGTCGGTTTACAGGACTGTAGTTTGGTGTGTTACATTTTGTCGGTTTACACGACTGTAGTTTGGTGTGTTACATTTTGTCGGTTTACACGACTGTAGTTTGGAGGCTGCTGTAAGGCCTATATGTCTAGTGATGCGCAGGGTTCTCATAAGATTTAATATGTCAAATGAGATTATTTTGAAATCCTGCTTCATATAATTACTGAGACAACAACTTGCTGATCATTGTTATTTACAGCTCCACCTGCCAAATAGCATTTCTTGATGCAATGTTGTTGGTTATCGACAACAGGTTGATGAAATTAGAAGCCTGCATTTCCGTTTCTCTTCCAGACTTTGTTTCTTCTCACAAATCAAATTCACCAATTGTTCATAGATCACTTCATCTATTTTTTCATTTTTAAAGAAGATGGAAATCATTCTATTCAAAGGTCTCAAGTGAGTAACTTCATTGCTTTTTTTGGAAACAGATATAATGTACCAATTGTCTGATATGTCATAGACCTTACAAAATGGATGGTAAAACTAAAATTTAAGATTTCTTTAAAGAATGATCCTGAATAACACTTAGAGAATGTTTCTAAGTCTTGTAAAGTCATTTTGGTGAACTAAAAAATTAAACGTTTTTTTCAAACAGGTAAATAGTCAAATTATTTTGTCAAGGATATAGTACATGCTGCTTTAATTTATTTCAGTGGATGGTACCTGAAACATAAAAGAAGCAGGGTAGGAATCAGGATTTTATTTTGAGAAGGTTCGTTGAGAAGAGGTGGTTAAATGTGATTCAAATGGCAAATATTCTCTATTTTCACTTAATAGTGTATAATTTTAACAGATGGGAGGGGGATTCTGTAAGGGCGTGAGCCGGATGAAAATTGTTTTCTAGGGAAATCTCTTGTTTTCACAAACAATTTTCATAAAAATTATTCTAGGGAAATCATGTTTTCATGAAATCTTTTTATGGTCTTCCAGTCAAATATTACAATTTTGTCCAGGCCAATATTCCTGGATTTTTCATGCAGTATTCCATGGTTTACCATGGTTTTCCAGACTACCCTGGATGAAGCCTAAAATATTAGTCCAAATACTCCAGGGTTTTCCATGCTAGAATTTTTCCATCATTTTCCATGCTGAAATTCCAGTTTTCCAGCCTACCCTGGACAGAGCATGGAAAACTAGTCCAAATAATACAGTGTTTTCCATGCTAGAACTATCTGGGGTTTTCCATGCCAATATTCCATGATTTTCCTTGTCTTTTTTGCATGGTTATCCAGCCTACCCTGGAAGGACCATGAAGTTATAGTCCAAAAACTCCGTAGTTTTCCATTCTAGAATTTTCCATGGATTTTCATGGTTTTTCCTGGAATACCATGGAAAATCTACAGCCAGATGGTGTGTAAAAATATTGGTATATGTGAATAAAAGTGTGTAAAAAAATATGGGCATATGTGAATAGTGGAAAAAAAATATGGGCATATGTGAATAAATAGTGTGTAAAAAATATGGGCATATGTGAATAAATTGTGTGTAAAAATATGGGCATATGTGAATAAATAGTGTGTAAAAAATATGGGCATATGTGAATAGTGTGTAAAAAATATTGGCATATGTGAATAAATAGTGTGCAAAAAAATATGGGCATATGTGAATAAGTGGTGTGTAAAAAATATGGGCATATGTGAATAAATAGTGTGTAAAAAATATGGGCATATGTAAATAAATAGTGTGCAAAAAAAATATGGGCATATGTGAACAAGTGGTGTGTAAAAATATGGGCATATGTGAATAAATAGTGTGTAAAAAATATGGGCATATGTCAATAAATAGTGTGTATAAAAATATGGGCATATGTGAATAAATAGTGTGTAAAAAAATATGGGCATATGTGAATAAATAGTGTGTAAAAAAATATGGGCATATGTGAAAAAATAGTGTGTAAAAAATATGGGCATATGTGAATAAATAGTGTGTAAAAAATATGGGCATATGTGAATAAATAGTGTGTAAAAAAATATGGGCATATGTTAATAAACAGTGTGTAAAAAATATGGGCATATGTGAATAAATAGCATGTAAAAAAATATGGGCATATGTGAATAAATAGTGTGTAAAAAATATGGGCATATGTGAATAAATAGTGTGTAAAAAAATACGGGCATATGTGAATAAATAGTGTGTAAAAAATATGGGCATATGTGAATAAATAGTGTGCAAAAAAATATGGGCATATGTGATTAAATAGTGTGTAAAAAAATATGGGCATATGTTAATAAACAGTGTGTAAAAAATATGGGCATATGTGAATAAACAGCGTGTAAAAAAATATGGGCATATGTGAATAAATAGTGTGTAAAAAATGTGGGCATATGTGAATAAATAGTGTGATGTGACGTGATGTGATTATTATTTTTAACATAGCTTTAACAATTTTTCAGTCATATCGCTACGATGTCTGCATTGTGGCAGTTTATAGTGATGTCTAGCACTGAGGCATCATGCCGCAGACATGTAGCATGATGTCCCACCCAGTCACATTATCCTGACACCAGGCCGACCAGTCCTAACACTAACCTCTTAATGCTGAGCGCCAAGCGAGGCAGCTGTTAGTACCATTTTTGTAAGTCTTTGGTATGACTCGACCGGGCATATGTGAATAAGTGGTGTGTAAAAGATATGGGCATATGTGAATAAATAGTGTGTAAAAAATATGGGCATATGTGAATAAATAGTGAGAAATAAATATGGGCATATGTGAATAAGTGGTGTGTAAAAGAATCATTGGTACCATATATACTCATGTATAAGCCAAATAATTAAGGGGAAAAAAAAGTCCTGGAAGAAGTGGGGTTGGCTTAGTTTTTAAGATTGTTTTTGTTGACTACCATAATGGTTGTAAATCTAGGGACACAAAAAAATAATTTTTTCCATGTCCTAAGACCTCAAGCTGGCTCATTGCCATCTGCCTGAGGGTGATTCCCTTCAACTTCACAATCATACAGGCCTATCCACCCACATCTAACTATGATGACAACAAACTGGAGAATTTTTATAACCAACTGCAAGATGTTATTGACAACTCACCCATGAAGGACATGCAAAGGTGGGAGTTGACTCACAGACAAACTGGCAAAGCACCTGTGGACCCTTCTGCAATGCAGAAACAAATGAAAGAGGACTCAAGCTCTTGGAGTTTGCTGCCTAAAACAATCTTGTGCTAGCCAACACATCTGGCCCTCACAAAGCATCTAGAAGATGTTCCAGGCACAGTCCAGATGGACAACATCACAACCAGACTGGCTACATTTTGTTGAAAAAACGATTCTGCACAGGACTGAATATCACCAGAACATGAAGTTTTCCAGGAGCAGATGTTGGAAGTGACCATGACTTATTAATGACAACGTTTCGCCTCCACCTAAAAGTGGTCAAAAAGCCTAACCAACAAAGAATCAGATTTGACCTTGAAAAATTGAGAGATCCAAAAGTTGCAGAAGCCTTCCAAGCAATGATTGGTGGTAAATTTGCACCTTTGATAACCCTGGACAGCCAAGGCACTGACCTAGAGTCCTTAACAACCACATTCAACACAGCTGTGACTAGCACAGCTAGCAAGATCATTGGCAAATATAATCAAACAAAGAAACCTTGGATCACTACAGATGTCCTTGAACTATGCAACAAAAGAAGAGAACTGAAAAGGGAAAAAGCGATCATGAAGGAGCTAGAAAATACATAGAGATAAACATGATCAGGAAAAGCATGAAAAAGGCAAAGGATTCCTGGATGGAAAGACAATGCTGCAAAATCGAAGACAGTCTGAGTAGAAATGACAGCAAAATGGAATATCAACTGGTGAAAGATCTCACAACCCATAAACAAGGGAAAACTACCACCATCCAAGACAAATCAGGAAAATGACTCACAGAAGATCAAGAGATCCTCAAGCAATGGACAGAATACTGCTCAGAATTGTACAATCATAAGACCCAAGGAGATCCAGCAGTACAAAATTGCCCTCAGGCAGAAGAAATTGATGACAACCCCATTCTTCATGAAGAAACAGAAATTGCAGTTAGGTCACTAAAGGAAAGTCAGCCGGCATTGACAACATACCAGCAGAGCTCATTCAAGCAGGAGGAGAAGATATAGTCACAGTCCTAACAACAATCTGCAACAAGATATGGCAAACAGGAGAATGGCCCACCACATGGACTCAATCCTTGGTCATCGTGCTCCCAAAGAAAGGAAACCTACAGCTATGCCAAAACTACAGAACCATCAGTTTGATTAGTCACCCGAGCAAAGTCATGCTAAAGATAATTCTCAACAGGCTAAAGCCTCAAGCAGAGAAAATTATTGCTGAAAAGCGGGCAGGCTTCCAAGCAGGAAGGAGCACCACAGAACAAATCTTCAATCTCAGACTCCTTTGTGAGAAATACCTTCAGCATCAACAGAATCTATACCACGTCTTGATAGATTTCAAAAAGGCCTTTGATAGGGTATGGCATGCAGCATTATGGGCAACTATGAGGAAGTACAACATCAGCTCAAACCTGGTGCATGTTGTTCAGCACCTCTATGACAAAGCCAACAGTGCTGTCCTCATTAATGGCAGCAGAAGAGATTGGTTTCAAACAACAGTTGGAGTCAGACAGGGATGTATACTGTCATCTACACTCTTCAACATTTTCCAGGAAAGGATCATGGAGGATGCTTTGCATGACCACAAGGGCACTGTCAGCATCAGAGGAAGAACAATCACCAACCTTCACTTCGCAAATGATATTGATGGTTTAACAGGAGATGAAAAAGAACTGGCTGACTTGGCTGAGCGCCTCAACACAACCTCCACAGCATATGGTATGGAAATTAGCACCGAAAAAACCAAATTGATGACAAACAACACCAATGGCATCAGTGCAGAAATAAAGGTTAGTGGACAGAAGCTGGAAAGAGTCACAAGCTTCAAGTACTTGGGATCAATTATCACAGATGAGGGCTCCAAACCAGAACTACTTTGCAGGACTGCCCAGACAACAGCAACAATAACAAGGTTGAGACCAATATGGAAAGATACCAACATTGCTTTTGGTTCCAAAATAAGGCTGATGCGCTCGATTGTCATATCCATCTTGCTTGTGAAACATGGACACTCACATCAGATGTACAAAGGATGATTCAAACCTTCGAAATGAGGTGATACCGCAAGATTTTGGGCATCTCATACACTGACCATGTAACCAACGAAGAAGTCCACAACAGGATCCAGCGAGCCATCAGATCCTATGAAGACCTCATGACCACTGTAAAAAAGCGCAAACTGAAGTGGTACGGTCATGTCTCAAGATGATTCGGACTGGCAAAAACAATCTTGCAAGGCATAGTGCAAGGGTGCAGAAGAAGAGGCAGATAGAAAAAGACAACATTAAGGAGTGGGCAGGCATGGGATCTGGAGATTCCCAAAGGGCAGTAGAGAACAGGGAAAGATGTAGAGAATTGGTTGTACTGTCAACTGTGGTGCAGATTGATGATAATGAAGATGTGTATGTATGTAAAAAAGTACATTCTCTGTGTCCCAACACTTAATAAACTATTATAAACTACCATGATTGATTTTGTTATTATTTGGTATCTGCATATTTTCTGATTTCTCCAACATACAAGTAGATAAAGATATATAAAGAACTTCATCATTCAAAGGCAGGTTCAAATTTACCCAGGCTGTACTATAATGCACAGTACTTACACAGTGCAAATCATGCTTAGCATCACTTAAATCCTTGTTTATTCCCAAACAAATTAGATGTAGATTTTGTTTATTCATTGTTTCGACCAAATTGCATTCTTCCTGATAACACTTCAGCTAGTCATTAACAGCTGTTTCATTTATGTTGATTCACGCGTTCACGAGTTTCTCTTTGAATGATATAAGCGATGCTACAAACTGAGGCAATCTTTATGAAAAGGTACACACGTTCAATTGTACAAGGCACATAACCAGCATAACTGTTGCATGCTCATGAAAGAATGGTAATAATAAAGGCTACAATTCTGAACATAGATAACTAAGATCATTATCAATCTATTTTGCTTTTGTGTTTTGGCTGAACAAAATCATAATTGTCCACACAATGGAAAGCTGGATGTTTTGGTGTCTCCTTTGATTATAATTGGTGGGTTTGTCTTTTGCTTTCTGACAGCAATACAGGCCAGTTAATCATTCAAATCCAGAAAATGGCTTGGGTTAGGAGGGAATTTTGACTGGCAACTATACCAGTACTTTGATGTGTAATTGCTTTTCACTCCATGATAATAGCAATTACCGTAGTTTTGTAAAATAAAATGTCACTTACATCAAAGCAAAGTACAACTCAGTTTTACGGTATTAGCATAATTTATAATCTTTATTTCTGAAACTTCATTACAGCATTTTGGAGATATCATTAAAGTTTAGTGTACTGGTGTCCATGATTTGAATCCAAGGGATGTACTTCATTTAGCAGAATGTACTTCATTCAGGAAATGTTCAACGTGCAATGTACCGTATATACTCGTATATAAGCCTGTTCGCATATAAGCCGACCCCCCCCAAACTGAACAAGTATAAACACTAAAAAGTGCATAACCCACGTATAAGCCGACTCACAACTCCGAGACATCATAAGATGCACACGGCAAGTTCTAAATGCATTTATTTAGGCAAACTTATATTAACAAAAAGTACACATATACTTATCTCAGGGTTGGCATGTATAATTATTAAAAAGAAATGGTTTAAATTTGTTTGAAAAGTAATTTATTTAATTTTCTGTTTTCTTACTGTTTCTGCCTAATTTAGATTTGTGTATAATTTGATCGAACGATGACAAGAATTGAGCAATTGCAAGTTGCTGTAACACTACCTCTCCATTTTGACTCACTTATTGTTTGTTTATGCATTATTGCATTGGATATTTTATATCAGTACACCAGCAATAACGTTTTTATTTTGCCTTGAAATTGTAAATACCTAACTCATTAAAATTTGATCCCAGTAAGAAAACAAAACGAACAACAACACGTTTTGATTCAACGCTCGCAATTAGGATATTGAACGTATTTACATAACGGCGCCACCGCATGTGAATTGTAGCTTTGAACATGCGCTGAATGAAGTACATTCCGCTGAATGAAGTACATCTCTTGGAGTCGAATCATGGGCACCAATGCACTAAACTTTAATGATATCTCCAAAATACAATAATGAAGTTTCAGAAATAATCCTTTGAAAATTATGCTAATACCGTAAAATCTGAGTTGTAGTTTGCTTTGATGTAAGCGACCTTACACCATACCTGTCAACTCTCATGCTGGGGAAAAAAAAAAAAAAACTCCCGAATTTTGGGGTCACTCCACGCCTACCTCCCAATTTCATAATATCTCCCGATTTTTGCACAGAACTCCTGACTATTACATTATGTCTTCGATTTTCATGTCTCCTAAAAACACAAAAGTCCTACATAGATGTCATATGTATTCCATGGAAGCCATGTTCTGTTGTATCACCTGTGAATATTGTCGTGACGAAATAATTACTTTACTAGAAAGAATTTTTCGCTTCTTCAATAAATAGGATGTTAAGTTTAAACATTATTCACGTATATTTATGATTTTTGTTCATCTACAACAATACAAAAATCAGAAAATAATCCAGAACAAAAACTAAACCACAACAAAAAAATTGTCTGCAATAAAAATCCCAAGAATGATCACCGTGAATGCTGTAGCTCCATATACTGTAGCTCCATTCCCACCAAAGAAACTTACACGAGTGAGCACCTGGCATTTTTATACCGTATATACAGACGTTAACTACCATCGTTAAATTAAAAGAAGGAATGAAAATACATACTACGCGATATATGATACCTCAAAAAACTAATTCAGAATACATACGTTTTATAGTGAACAATACTAAATGCCTTATGAGTTGACAATAAGGGAATAAGGTCAGATGTATAACAAGGGGAAAATAGTTGCCACATGTATGATACCGTGAGGATGCCTAGTTAGGTACCTTTAGTTCACCAAAGTGGTAATCCTTTATTTGCCAATCAATTGCTGGTGCTCGTGTAACACACAGTTTCTTTGAATCATGACGGAGAGCCCGTCATTTTCACAAAATAGTTGCATCGATAAGGATTAACTTTTAATTAGTCACGCTGGCTTTCTTGCTTGTTTATTTAAGACTAATATTTAGCTATTGTGCACTTTGGCCACAGTTGACCAGAATATGAAAGTAGAGCACATTCTGGGGAAAAATAACTCGCATCACAGGGAGGAAAAAAAGGTGCATTCTTTGCAAATTTCGCCCATATTAGACCCGGAAGATCGATCAATATTAGTGAAAACAAGGCTTTAAAAATGCCACAAGAAACCTCCCGATTTTTGGTCCCAATCTATGTTTTTTTATTCAGTCTCCCTACTTGGCTTTTGAAAAATTGACAGGTATGCCTTACACCCTGTTTTACAAAACTACGGTAATCGTGCTAATATTATGGAATGAAAGGCAATTACACATCAATGTACTGGTATAGTTGCCGGTCAAAACTCCCTCTTAGCACAAGCCAGTTTCGGGATTTTAAAGATTAACTGGCCGATTTTGCTGTTGGAAAACGAAAGACAAATCTGCCAAATATCAATAAAGGAAACGCCTAAATATCAAGCTTTAAATTGTGTGGAAAGTTATGTTGTTCAGCCAAAACACAAAACATAGATTGATGATGATCTTAGTTGATCTATAATGAGAATTTTAGCCTTTATTATTACCACTGTTCGTGAACATGTAAGTTATGCTGGTTATGTGCCTTGTACAATTAAACGTGTGTACCTTTTCATAAATATTACCTCAGTTTACAGATCGCTTATATCATTGAAAACGAGGAACTCGTGAGCGCGTGATTCAATGTAAATGGCACAGCTATTAAGGACTAGCTGAAATGTTATCCGGAAGAATGCAATTTAGTCAAAACAATGAATAAAGCAAAATCTGCATCTAATATATTTGGGAATAAATACGGATTAAAGTGATGCTATGCACGCTTTACACCGTGTAAGTACTGTATATTATTGTTCAGCCTTGTCTCCTGGGTAAACTCAACTGGCCCACGAATTATGAAGTCTGTATTTACCTTTATTTAATTTCATGCTGGAGAAATCAGAAAATATGCAAATGCAGAATAATAACAAAATCAATCATAGTACTTGATAACAGTTTAATAACTGTCGGGACACTGAAAATGATTTTGTTTTACATGCATATGTCTTAGCACACAGAAAAAAATCATTTTTTCATGTCCCAAGATTTACAGCCTATACAGTAGTCAACAAAACGACTTAAAAACTCAAGTTTAGACACTGGCCCATGGATAAGCCAACCCCCCCCCACTTCCAGGCCTTTATTTTTTCCTAAATTATTTGGCTTATACGCGAGTATATACAGTACATGCGGTGGTGCCATTTTGTAAATATGCTCACTAGCCTAATTGCATCAAACGCTATTGTTGTTCGTTGTTGTCATACTGGGATCATACTTTAATGAGTTAGATATTTACAATTTCAAGACAAAATAAAACGTGGTTACTGGTGCACCGACATAAAAAGTCAAATGCAGTAACATATAAACAAACAATAACTGAGTCAAAAGCGAGAGGTAGTCTTACAGCAACTAGCGAGTGCTTAATTCTTGTCATCGTCCGATCAAGTTATATACAAATCTGAATTAGGTAGAATGAATAAAAACAGAAAATTAAATAAATTTCTTGACTTTTCAAACAAAGTTACACCATTTCTATATGCCAACCCCAGAGAGGTATACATGTAATTTTTGCTGATGTAAGTTTGTCTAAATAAATGCATTTAAAACTTACCATATGCATCTTCTGATGTCATCTTGGACTTGTGGGTTGGCTTTTATATATAGGTTATGCATTTTTTAGTTTTTATACCTATTCAGTTTGGTTGGGGTGGTTGGCTTATATACACGGGTCATGCATTTTTTAGTGCTTATGCCTATTCAGTTTGGTGGGGGTGGTTGGCTTATATACACAGGTCATGCATTTTTTAGTGTTTATGCCTATTCAGTTTGGTGGGGGTGGTTGGCTTATATACAAAGTGGCTTATATGCTAGTATATATGGTATATCTAAGTGATATGTAAAACAATATTGGTATATAGTGGTGTGTAAAACATATTGGTATATCTAAGTGGCATGTAAAAAAAATATTGCTATATCTGAACAAGTGGCATGTATAAATAAACTCTTTGATTTTAAAGATATATTTTTCTCTAAACTAGTGATTATTTGAACAATTCAACTCATTAACCCCTGGAGGTTTTTGTCGTTTTCACCTGAAATGCAAGTAGGAAACCCATTTTGGGGGCTATTTCTGAATACATCCTAATACATCGACCTCCAAGACATTTTAGGTTAACCTAATGCCTAGTTGTGTTAAAAACATCGTTTTTCATTGGCTATTTCGCCTGAGCATGAGCAAAAGGGTAAAAGCTGGACTTCTTTTTTTTTTTTTTTTTTTTGCTTAACGGACCCATCATTTTCGTGTCGAGACCACTCTTTATTCTAAATGTCCATCTTATCCTACTTTTTGCAAAGGTTCACCTGTCTGTGTGCTGTTCAGACTAGTCTGTCTTAGATCTGAAGCCAAAAAGTCTAAAATCCGGACACAAAATCGGATTCCGACCTCGGGCAAATTTCGGCTGGAAAAAACTCGGGTCCAAAAAGTTACGTTTTTCTGTCTGTATTTTGTAGTTCAACTAGAACATCCATATTATTTGGTATCATCGTAAAGCTACATCTGTCTACCTTTTTATAATACCACCCACTTTATTGTGTCGTACGTGACCTTGACACTACAGAGCTCAGAAGTAGGCTACCACCTCCTGCCGCGTGAACGCAGCGCCAGGGGTTAATGAGTTAAACACATTTCTCTAATAAATAATCATAGCATGGTTGAAATTCAGTTAAGGAGTTCAATTAACACTTATAAACCTAGCACATACTGCTATGGTTATTCTTCCTACAAAAGGAACAAAAATCCCTGACTATTTTAACTTCTGATTATTTGATTATGGAAAATTTCAGAAATAGTTATTTTGGTTTGGATCTTTGAATAAAAGTGATGAATTATGTGCAGACTTTTGCCCATTTTCTCATTTTTTTCCCCATGGCTGTTCAGGATTGCCAGAGAAGATTTTATCTTTTCATTAAAGTAACAGATGAAAAGAAACCTACTGAATATTCATTAATGCTGAGTTTTCCATCATTGTCCTGCACTTCCAGCTTGTAGAAGACATTACCAAAGTCCCCGATATCACGATCAGTGGCTGATATAACAGCAATCACTTTGTTAATGGTAGCATCCTCTGGTACAGTGTACTGTGTGTTGTAGTCTTGGAACACTGGGCTGTTGTCGTTCACATCTATCACTAGGATGGTGACAGTGGCAGTGGATGTCAGGGCAGGGACACCATTGTCGTAAGCAATCAGAGTCAGTTCCAAGTTATCCTGTGCTTCACGATCTAGTCTCTGACTCAAAATAACAACACCTGGAAAGGTATAAAATAATGTAATATATAACAGGAATTTTAAAGACCAAATCAAGACAATCAAACAAATTCAAATATGTCTGCAAATGAGTACACAAGGAATAGTCAAAAGCTAATGCGACTCTGATGCCAGATACTTTCTTGAAACACACAGCTATCAAGGACGTCAACACTTGAGACAGTTTCTGCACAATGTGAAAAACAGACTCCCTTTAATCAGAGAATTAAGAATGGTTTTACCATTGCTAATATATATTTTACAGGCTTCAATAAAGCACTATAACAACAACTCATGTGCACCAATAAAAATAACCTGAACTTTCTCCAATTCAACAAATGCATAGGTGATATTGATCATCTGAATAATATAAATTTAAAAGTGGACCATTTCACTATCCAAGCTTATGTAAGAACACATCCCATGTAAACTATCTCCCAAACTCGATATCATGCTTATTTTACCTATTTTACTATATCCTGACAAAGATTATTTTTAAGATAAAGACATAATTAAGGTACAGTCTCTTGCTCATAATAAAAGTCAACAGATCAAACTATGATGGATGCAAAGCCATACCATAAACTTGCCTGGCATTATTGCATGATGGATGCAAAGCCATACCATAAACTTGCCTGGCCTTATTGCATGATGGATGCAGGGCCATACCATAAACATGCCTGGCCTTATTGCATGATGGATGCAGGGTCATACCATAAACGTGCCTGGCCTTACTGCATGATGGACGCAGGGCCATACCATAAACTTGCCTGGCCTTACTGCATGATGGACGCAGGGCCATACCATAAACCTGCCTGGCCTTACTGCATGATAGATGCAAGGCCATACCATAAACTCACCTGGCCATGCTGCATGATGGATGCAAGGCCATACCATAAACTCACCTGGCCATACTGCATGATGGATGCAAGGCCATACCATAAACTCACCTGGTCTTACTGCATGATGGATGCAAGACCTTACCATAAATTTGCCTGGCCTTACTGCATGATGGATGCAGGGCCTTACCATCAATTCACTTGGCCTTACAGCCTTGTGAGCTAAAAATACAATGTAAAAGCAAATTGATGATTGGAACTTATTCTATATATAAATCCATAATCTTCACAGTTGGTTACACCCCTTGCAGGTCAGTCATCACCACCAAGGCATAATATTGCAAACTGGGTTCTAAAATAATCTTCCAGTAGAAAGAAGAAAAACACCTGTTTATTAAAATTTAATCACATTTATTTAAGAGTTACTGTTAGTATAACTGTTTTCACCAAGCAGTTAGACAAGTACAAAATATGATGAGAATCTACACAGAAAAAAAAAATCATTTCTTAAAAATATTGTACACTTCTGACATGAAAATATTATCAAAAGTGAAACTATTACTTATATGCATTTAATGGGTCTTTTCACCTGACTAGGAATAAAATGAAGAACAGACAATGTCTACTTCCTAGATGAGAAAAAAACCCGACAAGGATCTGGACTAAGTTTTAAGAAATTCCTCTCAGGTTCATATCTAAACTAGCTTCTGGAAAACCCTGTTGAAATAATATTGACAGGGCTGCAAAATTCAAAGGCTGACTTAGATGGGATTTATGGGTTAAGTCATGCCCACCCACCTCCCCATCCCCATTAATTTAAATAGAAAAGAAAACACTTCATATTAAATAACAGATAACATTGGCCATTTGATCAGCAAAATATTCCACTTCAAATAAAATAATCTCCTAAATAAAATTCCAGATCCATCCTAAAATTTTCTAATGACAACTCAAAGGATTGTGTGTATACATGATCTGAGTACACAGGCAAAAGTCAAAAAGACCTGACAAAGACAGAGACCTTAATATAATATAACCCTTAATATGGCTACTGAGTATGCAGGCAAAAGGAAGAAAAAAGGTCTGACAAAGACAGAGACCTTAATATAATATAACTACAAACTCTTGTTGCTAATGCTGAAAATAGCTGTTTGTCCTTACCCAGCCACAAAATAGGTTGTCAAGTCGAGGAGTGGATTTGATTGAGCCATGTCATAATAAATTTTATTCTTTTCTTGGCAGGTAAAGAGGCAAATACAAGTTTTTGGGTCAAGACTTGTGTTAAATAAACGGCGAAATTCTGTCCTCTTGCCTTTTTCAACAACAAATTTTGGGACTTTGTGATGACATCCATAACGACATGCTTAATATTGTGTTCCAACTCTTGTGGCATCAGTTTAAATTATCACTTCAAAACATGGAATACAACTGAACAAGTTTATTTACTTGGAAACTGGTTTCTAATTTTCAAATCATTCCATAATTACAAAGGCCAAATCATGCAGAGCAGAATAAACAATTTGTGATTGCATTTGAATGTTTGCATGTGTGTCACATCCAGCAGATCAAAACATGTAACATGAAAAACATGATTTTTAACTCCCACCCCCCACCCCAACATAATCATGTTTACAAAACACAGTTTCTAGTCATCTTTTAAGATTTACTGGGAATTGGGTTGTTAGAAATATAATCATATCAGGAGTAAAAACTTATGTTTTTCACATGGCACATTGTGATTTTGCAAAGATGTCTCACACACATGCACATGCACATGCAC
Source organism: Megalonaias nervosa (assembly GCA_016617855.1). Lineage (NCBI taxonomy): Eukaryota > Metazoa > Mollusca > Bivalvia > Unionida > Unionidae > Megalonaias > Megalonaias nervosa. Next base: position 138,784 of record JAECUM010000247.1, on the reverse strand, counting down.
ACAAACACTTTGGTTATTTCTGCCTGCAAAATGGCATGTTGTGATCTCACAGGTAAATGCTTGATGAATAGATAACTTCTTTCCAACTGTACAATGTCGCTTGTTTAAGTCACGCAGCCACAGTGACTCTTGATATAAAATTAAAATGAACTTTGTTGTGGGGGGGGTGTGTGTCAAGAATAATAAAATATGAGGGCATGCAGCTCCACAAAAGACACTGTCCTGTTCATGTGAGTAGTGGTTAGTCACAAATGGAAATGCAATCACAATAACGATACGAAACTATAAGATCCTTACTGTAATAGCCAAATACCTAATTAAACTCTTAAAAAGTAATCTGATCCTGAAGTTGTACACTGTCATGTTTGCTAAGCCCAGCTGTGGGGTCGTGTATAAACTAGGATATTACAGTCATGTATAAGCAAGGCATGTGTTTGATGTCTAAACATAGCTGCAGGCTAGTGTTAATCCCTTGCACAAGGTTACTGTGACCCGCCAGAAATTGGCGTAGGCAATCGCTCATGTCATTTGACAAAGGTTTGTAGTATTCACACCTAGGTGTTAAACATTTGTTCAGAGATCAAAGGGAAGCCCGCAGGGTGAACAGGGCGTGTTTTCATCCGTCCCCACATGGACAGACAGCGAGAGGACATTGTCTGCAAAGTTTGATTGGATCGGTTCACAGCGACATCCAATCGGAATTAGGACAGAGGGTGGTGTGATTACAATTTAGATCAGAATTATAACTTTGTAATTCACAAGCAGATGGGTTAGTAGATGCCTAGACAGATCATTGTGCAAATAGGGTTACTCCGAGAAGCCACTCATAATTTGGCAGTAAAACTTAGAAACAGATTCTAAGGGAAGAAAAGCTTTGAAAAGGTCAGTAAGTTATTTGCTCAAATTTTGCAGAATATTACAGCATCATAATTGTAATTATCTGTAGTATGTAAACTTAATTACTGGGGTAGTTTAGTATGTAGAATTAACTTTGTTGTGTTTCATTTACATGCGTATTTGAGAAATAGGCTTGAGTATTACGTAGAGATGTAGATTGTTAGCTTGTGGTCAGAATTAATTTTGTAATTCACTATTAGGTTACTTCATAGTAAACCAGTACATTTATTAATGCGTTTGTTAGAATTTACACATGCTTGAATTGTGAGTTTGGAAAATGGTTGATGTAAGATTAGTTACTATATAAGTATGCATATCGCAGAGCATGGATATTTGAAAATTTGTGTACTTTGTATGAGTGTAAGGTAAAGAAATTGTTGTGGTATTGTTTACTATAACAGGATTAGGATATGTATTGATGTGATGGAATTTACTGATGTATGTATAAGAAGTAATTGATACAGTGCTGTATTATGACGTTGTTTTACCATACAAGAACGTATTTCGATATGAATGAATGCGTGACCGAAGAAATTAATAGCCATTATCTGATGATAGGCTGGGTGTAGTGTGAGATGAGAGGGCTAAGGAAAAATATTGTACTGTCCTTGTGTTTTCACAGGAAGCTTTTTTGGGGGACAGAACTTCAGACTCAGTTGAGTCATGAGTCTCCAAGAGGAGAGATGGAAGTGAGACTAGAAGAACAGTCAGAGTCGACAAAAGTCTAGTCGGTGGAGAGAAGGAGGAGAAGGTGGAGGAGGAGGAAAAGGAGTCTGGAGGAGGAAGTCAAGGAGCAGGAGAAGAAGTATAGTGAAGTCAAGGAGGAAGAGGAGTATAGAGAAGTCGAGGAGGAAGAGGAGTATAGAGAAGTCGAGGAGGAAGAGGAGTATAGAGAAGTCGAGGAGGAAGAGGAGTATAGAGAAGTCGAGGAGGAAGAGAAGGAATTTGAGGCAGTCAGGGAGGAAGAGAAAAGGAACTGGGGAGAAGTAGGAGAGAAAAATACAAAGATGAGTAGAATACAAGGACAGATGCAATAGGCTATGAAAGGGTTGAGCGGAAGGAGTGTACTTGGGTACTGAACTGTTATTAAATTGTTATTCATTGAATTTCACCCTTTTTGTATATTTAATCATTTAACCATTGGCATTGCTGACTGGGGGCTCAGAGCTGTACATTTATCTTTCACTAATTTAACTTCCAACCAAACTCGATCCTGAGTGGGACTTCTACAGTAGTTTAATTATCATATTGGAAACACCCCACCCCAATCCCCCACAACCAAATCACTCACAGTGGGGGCATCCTTCATATACACCAAGAGATAATTTACGCCATAAAGCCAAACTAACTAGTTTAATTTACCTGTTGAAGTGACTGTAAACTTGCCAGATGGATTGTGGTTTATCTGGTAACTGATGATCTGCCCTTTGTCCTTGTCTTTTGTCTGCAGGCGAAGCACCTCAGCATTTATTTCTAGGCCCTCTGAGACATTAAGTTGGTATGTAGACGGAATAAACTCTGGAGCGTTGTCATTGAAGTCCAACAGAGTAATGGTCAGCATCGCTAGGCATAAAGATACCAATACCAGTGAGAGTGTGATTGATTGTTTGCAGGTGTATTATGGTTGCAAATTTTTCCACTTGACAACCAAAGATCATCTTGAGAAGAGGAATGGGACTGAAAATACTGATGATACCCATCTAAATTACCTTTCAATTGAAGCATGAACTCCCCTTTACATCCATGTGAACTATGCACATTACGGCGAGTGTAGAGAAAAAATGTCCACATGAATAATGGAATATTTACCCCCTCCTCTAGTTGATTTTTCACGCTGTAAGTGATGTCTTCAAGAAATAAAAGTCTGAATTGTTAAAGCACAAGTTAAGAGAAGATGCTATCTTTACAACAAAACTTTCAAAAGCTCATCTAGCTTCACTCTGAACTGAAATGCATCCAAATATGCAGGATAGTTCTCATTTTCCAACTCAATAGACACAGTGGAGGAGATGGAAGTACCGATTTATGCACAATTGAGGTACTACTAACAGAATCTATTTTCCAACTCAACAGACTAAGTGTAAGAGATGGAAGTACCATTATGCTCTGATGAGGTATTACAAACATAATTATCCAACTCAACAGACTAAGTGTAAGAGATGGAAGTACCATTAAGCACCGATGAGTTAATACTAACATAATCTATTACCAACTCAACAGACTAAGTGTAAGAGATGGAATTACCATTATGCACTGATGAGGTACTACAAACAGATTCTATTTTCCAACTCAATAGACAGTGTAAGAGATGGAATTACCATTATGTACTGATGAGTTAATACTAACATAATCTATTACCAACTCAACAGACTAAGTGTAAGAGATGGAAGTACCATTATGTACTGATGAGTTAATACTAACATAACCTATTACCAACTCAACAGACTAAGTGTAAGAGATGGAAGTACCATTATGTACTGATGAGTTAATACTAACATAATCTATTACCAACTCAACAGACTAAGTGTAAGAGATGGAAGTACCATTATGCACCGATGAGTTAATACTAACATAATCTATTACCAACTCAACAGACTAAGTGTAAGAGATGGAAGTACCATTATGCACCGATGAGTTAATACTAACATAATCTATTACCAACTCAACAGACTAAGTGTAAGAGATGGAATTACCATTATGCACCGATGAGTTAATACGAACATAATCTATTACCAACTCAATAGACAGTGTAAGAGATGGAAGTACCATTATGCACTGATGAGGTAATAGTAGCATAATGTATTCTCCAACTCAATAGACAGTGTAAGAGATGGAATTACCATTATGCACTGATGAGGTAATAGTAGCATAATGTATTCTCCAACTCAACAGACTAAGTGTAAGAGATGGAAGTACCATTATGCACTGATGAGGTAATAGTAGCATAATGTATTCTCCAACTCAAGAGACAGTGTAAGAGATGGAATTACCATTATGCACCGATGAGTTAATACTAACATAATCTATTACCAACTCAACAGACTAAGTGTAAGAGATGGAATTACCATTATGCACCGATGAGTTAATACTAACATAATCTATTACCAACTCAACAGACTAAGTGTAAGAGATGGAATTACCATTATGCACCGATGAGTTAATACTAACATAATCTATTACCAACTCAACAGACTAAGTGTAAGAGATGGAATTACCATTATGCACCGATGAGTAAATGCTAACATAATCTATTACCAACTCAACAGACTAAGTGTAAGAGATGGAATTACCATTATGCACCGATGAGTTAATACTAACATAATCTATTACCAACTCAACAGACTAAGTGTAAGAGATGGAAGTACCATTATGCACCGATGAGTTAATACTAACATAATCTATTACCAACTCAACAGACTAAGTGTAAGAGATGGAAGTACCATTATGCACTGATGAGGTACTACAAACAGATTCTATTTTCCAACTCAAGAGACAGTGTAAGAGATGGAATTACCATTATGTACTGATGAGTTAATACTAACATAATCTATTACCAACTCAACAGACTAAGTGTAAGAGATGGAATTACCATTATGCACCGATGAGTTAATACTAACATAATCTATTACCAACTCAACAGACTCAGTGTAAGAGATGGAATTACCATTATGCACCGATGAGTTAATACTAACATAATCTATTACCAACTCAACAGACTAAGTGTAAGAGATGGAATTACCATTATGCACCGATGAGTTAATACTAACATAATCTATTACCAACTCAACAGACTAAGTGTAAGAGATGGAAGTACCATTATGCACCGATGAGTTAATACTAACATAATCTATTACCAACTCAACAGACTAAGTGTAAGAGATGGAAGTACCATTATGCACTGATGAGGTACTACAAACAGATTCTATTTTCCAACTCAAGAGACAGTGTAAGAGATGGAATTACCATTATGTACTGATGAGTTACTACTAACATAATCTATTACCAACTCAACAGACTAAGTGTAAGAGATGGAATTACCATTATGCACCGATGAGTTAATACTAACATAATCTATTACCAACTCAACAGACTAAGTGTAAGAGATGGAATTACCATTATGCACCGATGAGTAAATGCTAACATAATCTATTACCAACTCAACAGACTAAGTGTAAGAGATGGAATTACCATTATGCACCGATGAGTTAATACTAACATAATCTATTACCAACTCAACAGACTAAGTGTAAGAGATGGAAGTACCATTATGCACCGATGAGTTAATACTAACATAATCTATTACCAACTCAACAGACTAAGTGTAAGAGATGGAAGTACCATTATGCACTGATGAGGTACTACAAACAGATTCTATTTTCCAACTCAAGAGACAGTGTAAGAGATGGAATTACCATTATGTACTGATGAGTTAATACTAACATAATCTATTACCAACTCAACAGACTAAGTGTAAGAGATGGAATTACCATTATGCATCGATGAGTTAATACTAACATAATCTATTACCAACTCAACAGACTAAGTGTAAGAGATGGAATTACCATTATGCACTGATGAGTAAATACTAACATAATCTATTACCAACTCAACAGACTAAGTGTAAGAGATGGAATTACCATTATGCACCGATGAGTTAATACTAACATAATCTATTACCAACTCAACAGACTAAGTGTAAGAGATGGAATTACCATTATGCATCGATGAGTTAATACTAACATAATCTATTACCAACTCAACAGACTAAGTGTAAGAGATGGAATTACCATTATGCACTGATGAGTAAATACTAACATAATCTATTACCAACTCAACAGACTAAGTGTAAGAGATGGAATTACCATTATGCACCGATGAGTTAATACTAACATAATCTATTACCAACTCAACAGACTAAGTGTAAGAGATGGAATTACCATTATGCACCGATGAATAAATACTAACATAATCTATTACCAACTCAACAGACTAAGTGTAAGAGATGGAATTACCATTATGCACCGATGAGTTAATACTAATATAATCTATTACCAACTCAACAGACTAAGTGTAAGAGATGGAAGTACCATTATGCACTGATGAGGTAATATGAACAGAATCTATTTTCCAACTCAGATTCTGTTCATATTACAATAGTTTGTTCATCCTGAGGGCAACAGGACAGAATAATATATTGTACTGAGTTACCCTCATCAAACAAAGTATTTATTTATTTATTATTATTATTATTATTATTATTATTATTATTATTATTATTATTATGTTGTCATTAACTATCATCCTGACATACAGATTAAGTCATCATTACACTATCATACAGAGACTCAAATACTGAGATGACCATGTTGAGATATTAAGCAGAGCAAGACAAGAAAACTTAGAGCTCCATATCAGTAAGCTTTCCTTATCACATGGGTAAGAAAGCCATATCCCTGTCACATGGATAGTACCTTTAGCGGTCTGGGAGTTAGAGCTGTTCCCTCCTGGGACCCAGGCATTAAGATCTGTAGCCAAAATCTCCATCGTAATGACCTCTGCTGTCTCCCTGTCCAAGGTACTATTCACATATATACTGCCATTCCCCACATGGATGCTAAAATAGTCCTGGGAAAGAAAGCAGGATACATTACACCCATGATAAGACAAAGGCTATAAAAACCATGCTTTATTTTGATTCAAACAAATGAAAACTTGAAATTCAAAACCTTTCACCACTCCTGGCAAAACATCCTGAATAAATGAGGTTTTGTAAGATTCCCTTAACTGATATGGCATATTTGAAAAAAAACAAAAACAAAAGACTACCTCCCAAAGCATACACTATTTTAAGGGTGAGGTTGTATCTGAAGGGACAGACCAGAAACTAGAGCCGTTGTGAGCAGGAATTTAGAAGGTACACTGACACTGATGGCATGAGTCAGTATCTTTAAGAGTCCTGAATTAGCATTACATAACTGCAACACAGTTGTGATGTCTGACACTGATGGCAGGAGTCAGTGTTTTCAAGAGGCTTGAATTAACATTAGGTAACTGCAACACAGTTGGGATGTCTGACATTAATGGCATGAGGCATTGTTTTTAACTCTTGAATTAATATTAGGTAACTGCAACACAGTTGTGATGTCTGACACTGATGGCATGAGGCATTGCTTTTTAAGAGTCTTGAATTAATAGTAAGTAACTGCAACACAATTGTGATGTGCAACAAATCTTTATCTCCAGATGCACCTACAATGCAGTCAATAGAATTGGGTTAAAATATGTTCATGTTTGAATACATAATTTGAGTAGTGATGCTGTCTTCCAGTAATATTCAGAATAATGGAAAAGAGGTTATAGTGACCCAATTTTGATATGTGAAATGTTTTCATTCTAAGATGCACTCTCCAGAGTGTAAGCGTTAGAAGAAAATGAAAAAGGATTGAATTAAAGCCCAGACCTAACTGTAATAAGGATTTGTCAGATTCTGAAAAGCAGATTAAAGTGACCCAGTTTTGGTGCATGAAACATTCTCATCCAAAGATACACACAGTGAGAGTTTGAGTATTATCAATAAGTGTAATGGTATTTAAATTACAGCCCGATAAAGATGAAAACAATTTTTAGGAAATTCTGAATAAATTATGGAAAGTATGTTACAAAAGATGTCCATCCTGAGATGCACCTTTATAGTAAGTTTCATGGCTATAGGTGAAAAGGTATTAGAATTACAACCTATACAACTGTAAACCAATTGCTAACAAGGTGTTTACACATAACATGAAACCATTTTCCAACTGGAATTCATTTGGAAAAGCCAACACTATACAGAGTGGTTTAGAGGAAAATGCCAGAGTCACTTGTGTTAAAAATTAGGTCACAGTTACCTACTTTCTGGTATGTTTGAGTTTCATTCCTTGAGATGTACTTACGTACCACTTTTCATGAGTATGTAGAGTTGTAAATATTGATGTAACAAGCAGATGGGTTTCAAAAACTCATTTCAGCATATGTTCTAACTCAGCAAACTAATTATATGTATACTTTTTAAAAAATGCATTTTTTTTAATTTCAGGCTAGCGTTTAATCCAGACAAGCAACATGATGACACTAAAACTGATGTTTACAAGCAAATAATAAATTCTTTCATAAACAAGTCTCACTAAATATCACTATGATTCTTTAGTCTTTATTCACATTAAATGATATTAATGTGCAAGAATTATAAATTTTAGGGACTTCCAATGCTAATTACCTCCACATAGAGACTTCTAATGCTGTCTTATTACCTCCACATAGGGACTTCTAATACTAACTTCACATAGTGACTTCTAATGCTGACTTATTACCTCCACATAAGGACTTCTAATGCTGACTTATTATCTCCACATAGGGACTTCAAATGCTGACTAATTACCTCCACATAGAGACTTCTAATGTTGACTTATTACCTCCACATAGGGACTTCTAATAATACTGACTTCACATTGGGACTTCTGATGCTAACTTATTACCACCACACAGGGGCTTCTAATGCTGGCTTATTACCTCCACACAGAGGCTTCTAATGTTGATTTATTACCTCTACAAGACACTTACTATGATTTTGCTAGCTGTGACATTTACTTCCAGACCATTTTCATCTTTGGCCTTGATGGAATTTGGAATAATACTGTATACCAGATGATAATTCAAATCTGCATCTGATGCTGTGACTGTGGTAACAATGGTCCCAATCCCAGAATACTCCAGCACAGAGGCTGACCATGAGGCTGGTGTGAAGATTGGATCCTCATCATTTACATCTGTGATGTTAATCTCTACAATACAGTATCCAACAAGGGGCTGTGAGCCCCTATCTGTGGCTGAAATGTTCAGAATGTACTGAGATTTGGCCTCACGATCCAGCACAGCTCCAACCTCCACCATGATTAATCCAGTCTGGAAGTTGATTCGGAACTTATCCATTGCTCCATTGTCTATCCGATACAGGAAGTTGTTATTGGGTGATGTACTGTCCAGATCAATGGCAGTAACCGAGAGGACTGAGGCACCAGATGTGGAATTCTCTAAGATATTTGTAAAATACTTCGGCTTTGTAAACTGAGGGCTGTTATCATTTTCATCCTAGAATGTATATATATATATATATATATATATATATTGTATGACAACCATTTAAGCTCCTTTAAAATCAAAGCATTTAAAACTTCAATTTAATGAAGTCAAAATGTATTAGCATAAAACTTGAATTTAATGACAAAATGTATAAGCATAAAACTTGAATTTAATGAATTCAAAATGTATCAGCATGAAACTTGAATTTAATGAAGTCAAAATGTATTAGCATAAAACTTGAATTTAAAGACAAAATATATTAGCATAAAACTTGAATTTAATGAATTCAAAATGTATCAGCATGAAACTTGAATTTAATGAAGTCAAAATGTATTAGCATAAAACTTGAATTTAATGACAAAATATATTAGCATAAAACTTGAATTTAATGAATTCAAAATGTATCAGCATGAAACTTGAATTTAATGAAGTCAAAATGTATTACCATAAAACTTGAATTTAATGATGTATTAGCATAAAACTTGAATTTAATGATGTCAAAATGTATTAGCATAAAACTTGAATTTAATGATGTCAAAATGTATTAGCATAAAACGTGAATTTACAGAAGTCAAAATGTATTAGCATAAAACGTGAATTTACAGAAGTCAAAATGTATTAGCATAAAACTTGAATTTAATGAAGTCAAAATGTATTAGAATAAAACTTGAATTTAATGAAGTCAAAATGTATTAGCATAAAACTTGAATTTAATGACAAAATGTATTAGCATATAACTTGAATGTAATGTCAAAATGTAGTAGCATGAACTTGAATTAAACGATGTCAAAAATGTATTAACATAAACTTGAATTTAATGATGTCAAAATGTATTAACATAAAACTTGAATTTAATGATGTTGAAATGTATTAGCATAAACTTGAATTTAATAACAAAATGTATAGCATATAACTTGAATTTAATGATGTCAAAATGTACTAGCATGAACTTGAATTTCACAATGTCAAAATATATTAGCATAACTTGAATTTAGTGAAGTCAAAATGTATTACCATAAAACTTGAAATTAATGATATATTAGTAAAAACTTGAATTTAATGAAGTCAAAATGTATTAACATAAAACTTGAATTTAATGACAAAAGGTATTAGCATATAACTTGAATTTAATGATTATCAAAATGGATTAGCATAAACTTGAATTTAATGAAGTCAAAATGTATTAGCATAAAACTTGAATTTAATGAAGTGTTAGCATAAACTTGAATTTAATGATGTGTTATTAGCATAAAACTTGAATTTAATGAAGTGTTAGCATAAACTTGAATTTAATGATGTGTTAGCATAAAACTTGAATTTAATGAAGTGTTAGCATAAACTTGAATTTAATGATGTGTTAGCATAAACTTGAATTTAATGAAGTCAAAATGTATTAGCATAACTTGAATTTAATGAAGTAAAATGTATTAGCATAAACCTTGAATTGAATGAAGTCAAAATGTATTAGCATAACTTGAATTTAATGAAGTCAAAATGTATTAGCATAAACTTGAATTTAATGATGTATTAGCATGAACTTGAATTTAATGATGTCAAAATGTATTAGCATAAAACGTGAATTTAATAATGTCAAAATGTATTAGCATAAAACGTGAATTTAATGATGTCAAAATGTATTAGCATAAAACTTGAATTTAATGATATATAAGCATAAACTTGATTTTAATGATGTCAAAATGTATTAGTATAAACTTGAATTTAATGAAGTCAAAATGTATTAGCATATAACTTGAATTTAATGATGTATTAACATAAAATGTGAATTTAATAATGTATTAGCATAAACTTGAATTTAATGATGTTAAAATGTATTAGCATATAACTTGAATTTAATGAAGTCCAAATATATTAACATGAGCAATATATTCACTCACTATGAAAACACAATTCAGCAGTTTGACAAATGAAACAATGACAGATACTCATCATAGCTGGAAAAATATCGAAAGACATCATGACAGCATGCATGGCCATGAAGACAGCATGCATGGCCATGAGTTTGTATTTGTAAAACTGTTTGATCATTTCAGAAACTATCTTTGGGAGAAAATAAACATTTAATGGTACTTGACAAATGTCAATAGCTTGCACAAATATTTTCAGACGAATAAATGCTTGATAATGCCAAATTTACAAATTCATTTCTCTTCTACTCTAAATGTTAAATAGTGCAATGCAGAAGCCCTCAAATTAATAATATGTTAACTTACAGAACCCTCATACACCAAAGGTAAAATGGAGGCTTACATGGGCATCAATAGCCCTAATAAAACAAAGGCAACATGCAGGCTTACAAAGACATCAATAGCTATTTGATGCTTCCTCTACAAAATCATCTGATGATGTCTAAGTAAACAAGAAATTTGATGCTTCCTCTACAAAATCATCTGATGATGTCAAAGTAAACAAGAAATTTGATGCTTCCTCTACAAAATCATCTGATGATGTCTAAATAAACAAGAAATTTGATGCTTCCTCTACAAAATCATCTGACGATGTCTAAGTAAACAAGAAATTTGATGCTTCCTCTACAAAATCATCTGATGCCTAAATAAACAATAAATCTGATCCTTATCTACAATATCATCTGATGATGTCAAAGTAAGCAAGAAATTTGATTCTTCATCTACAAGATCATATGATGCCTAAATAAACAATAAATCTGTTCCTTATCTACAAGATCATCTGATGATGTCAAAGTAAGCAAGAAATTTGATCCTTCATCGACAAGATCATCTGATGCCTAAATAAACAATAAATCTGTTCCTTATCTACAAGATCATCTGATGATGTCAAAGTAAGCAAGAAATTTGATCCTTCATAGACAAGATCATATGATGCTGTGTGAGCAAACATAAAATGATTTTGTGGAATATGGATGCCACACATAGTATCTGAAAACTGACCTAAACACAAAAAAACCCCTAACCCAAGGTATGATTGATGGATCGACAGACAGATTGGATGAACAAAGGTAACACTATACGCCCCTAACACCATCTTGGAGAGGTATAAAAGTACAAAATTAAAACATGCATTATTCTGAAACCATGATGCATTCACTTGATTTTGTAAGTCAAACACAAGGTAACTTGTTACATTTCCTTAGTGGGCTTGGGGAGTACAAAAAGTATGCAACAATTAGTAGATTATTCACGGCTACTATGAAGTTTATACCTCCACTTCCACTGTAACACTGATGATGGAACTTTTCCTAGGGACTCCATTGTCATATGCCTCTACAGTCAGAATAATTTTGCCTCCTAATCCAGGATCCAGTTCTTCATAATCCAGATTCTGGGTAAGGGAGATAACTCCAGTCTGATTGTCCACTGTGAAGTTGCTGGTAAGGTTTGATGGTGTCTTGCTGATTCGATACAGGACTTGGCTGTTTGGACTGTTTGGTTCATCATCATCCACAGCCTGGCAATTAACATCTTTCTTTGCTTAATGTGAAATATTATTACAAGCTAAAAGTTATAATGATGGCACATAAGTTTTGTCACCATTTCAAACAGCAGTTCATCAAAAAGTTATATTAAATTATCTCCCTTGGCAAACTTACTAAACGAAGAAAAAAGCTAGTTTACTACTTTACCTCTGAGTACAGCCTCATTATTATTATTATTATTATTATTATTATTATTATACTCACAATGTTGACACTATTCTGTTTTTCCTGGCCATTTGTTTTAGATAACATTCCATTTGCTATAAACTAGAGTCACCAAACAAGTATCAGTTAAAATATGCTACCAATACATAACACAAAAACAAAAATTACAACATCATTATTACAGGGCTGGGGAGAAATAAAGGAAATGGTCTCTTAAATAAGGTTTCTAGTCTGCTGCAGGTTTATAGTCCATCTAGAGGAATGAAATATCATAGCCAAAGAAACCACACTGGGGACATCACACATTGTGATGACTATCCTTGCTGGCTTTAGGACAATCCCCCAGTCTCATCCACTGAGTTCCATTTCTTACAGAATAATTTTCCAATGCTAACACTTTTTCTAGTGATATTAGTGACAAGATTTTCAATATATTCATTGTTGAAGCCATATTTGAGGTCATTCAGGAGGTGTAATGATAAAATTGCTCAGGATGGCCTCTGTGGTAGCATATTAGATGTTTAGGTGTCACCAATTTCATGTAGGACCAACCATAAGATGCTTTCTGGTGAAATCTCCATGATGATATGACTTTCCATTCATGCTGATATGACCATTCATTCAGGAGGAGTAGTAAAACCACATGCCAATATGACCATCCATTCAGGAGGAAAACCACATGCCAATGTGACCATCCATTCAAGAGGAACAGTAATACTACATGCCAATATGACCATCCATTCAGGAGCAGTAGCAAAACCACATGCCAATCTGACCATTCATGCAGGATGAGTAGCAAAACCACATGCCAATCTGACCATCCATTCAGGAGGAGTAGTAAAACCACATGCCAATATGACCATCCATTCAGGAGGAGTTGTAAAACCACATGCCAATATAACCATCCATTCAGGAGGAGTAGTAAAACCACATGCCAATCTGACCATCCATTCAGGAGGAGTAGTAAAACCACATGCCAATATGACCATCCATTCAGGAGCAGTAGTAAAACCACATGCCAATATAACCATCCATTCAGCAGGAGTAGTAAAACCACATGCCAATATGACCATTCATTCAGGAGGAATAGTAATACCACATGCCAATCTAACCATCCATTCAGGAAGACTAGTAAATCCACATGCCAATGTGACCATCCATTCAGGGGGAATAGTAAAACCACATGCCAATCTGACCATCCATTCAGGAGGCATAGTAAAACCACACGCCAATTTGACCATCCATTCAGGAGGAAAACCACATGCCAGTATGACTATCCATTCAGGAGGAATAGTAATACCACATGCCAATATGACCATCGATTCAGGAGGAGTAGTAAAACCACATGCCAATACAATATGACCATCCATTCAGGGGGAGTAGTAAAACCACATGCCAATATGACCATCCATTCAGGAGGAGTAGTATAACCACATGCTAATGTGACCATCCATTCAAAAGGAGTAGTAACACCATATGCCAATGTGACCATCCATTCAAGAGGAGTAGTAAAACCACATGCTAATGTGACCAATCTGACCATCCATTCAGAAGCAGTAGTAAAACCACATGCCAAACTGACCATCCATTCAGGAGGAGTAGTAAAACCACATGTCAATATAACAATCCATTCAGGAGTAGTAAAACCACATGCCAATATGACCATCCATTCAGGAGTAGTAGTAAAACCACATGCCAATGTGACCATCCATTAAGGAGGAGTAGTAAAACCACATGCCAATCTGACCATCCATTCAGGAGGAGTAGTAAAACCACATGCCAATGTGACCATCCATTCAGGAGAAGTAGTAAAACCACATGCCAATATGACTATCCATTCAGGAGGAGTAGTAAAGCCACATGCCAATATAACCATCCATTTGTAAGTTGCCATAACAAGATTTTCAAGAAGGATTTATTACAGCCATAATGGAAACCAGATTAGTGCCATTTTTATTTAGGACCAACCAGACATCTTACAAAGTCTTTTGGTAAAATCCTACATTGATATGACAATCCATTTAGATAGAGTAGCAATAATGCAGTTTTCAAAATGGCCACTGTGGTGGCTATACTGGATGTCTCATTTATATCATTTCATTGTGGACTAACATTATAAGATGTCTTCTGGTGAAAATCTCATGTGAATATCACTTCTTTTCAGAAGAAGTGATAACAGGTTTTTAAGATGGCATATGTGATGGCTTTATTGTATGTTGGATAGGCACCATTTTATTTTGGACCAACCAGGCATCATCGAACTATCAAAAATTGAAAACCAAATATTGATAACACCATCCATTCAGATGGAGTAGCAATAACAAAATTTTCCATGTTATTTGTCTAAGTGGCGCCTTTTGTGTTGAGGGCCAAGTAGACCTTGAAATGAATGTGTGTATAACGTTTCAAGGCAATCCTCCAAGAAGCTTAGAAGAAATCATCATAGCAAACTAATGTGAATGGATGGATGGACGACAGACTAAAAACCTCAAACATATTATTGCATGGATATCTATTAATACTGCATGTACATATTGTTTAATGCATTACCTGTATCTGAACAGATCCACGTGTGAAATTCATTCTGTTTTCCTGCACCGTGCCATAATATTCATTCCTCCTGAACAAAGGGGGGTTATCATTCTCATCCAAAATTGTAACTTCTAGTTCCACTGGAGTCCGGAAACCTCCACCATCCTTGGCTTCGACTGTCAAGAAGTACTTGTCAACTTTCTCTCTGTCAAGTTCTCCTTTTACAAACACTTCCCCTGTCGTTGCATTTATTGCAAATCTGCAAATAAAAAGGAAAATTTCAAATTAATAAATTGAAGTGTTAAAAATGAAAATAATTACTAAATGCCATAACAGGAAATTTCACCCAAGTTACATAGAGTTACTTATAAAACATTCTATCATGCACCTTGAGAATCCTAGACATTAATTCTGTTTAATTATGCACTCTATACAGTGTGACCCCACTATAACATGGTGGCTGGGGTCCACAGAACCTGCCCATGTTATAGACTGAATCGTGTTATAAACAACCAAGTCAGTTAGCTGAAGAAACTGATGCATGTACCTAAGATATGACAGTGTGGTGTGTGTATGTGTGTAAAAAAAGTGGGTGCAAAAATATGTGCTTTTGATTAAATGAAGACAAACTAGTCTAAAAAAAACTTACATTTGTGTAGTACAATCCGTAATTCTCTAAGTACTGTACATGTACAAGTCACATCCCTTTAGGAAACACAAATAACATATATATATATATATATATATATATATATATATTTATATATTTATATATATATATATATATATATAAATTGGTAGTCCTCATTTGATCTATATCCGATTGTCACTGAACAATTTACTACAATATTGTCGACAGTAGCATGTGGCTATAACTGTTTACATGCTACATGTACATGTACTTAATATGGCCTAGATTTTGGTCAGCTGGAGACAGCTATCATCTTGCTGAGGCTACCCAGGGGATATGGCTATTCATAGGGAAATGAAAAAATGTGAACAAATTAAAAAGTTTTACAAACATCTTTGCAAGGTACCCGATCTTCAATTAACTTGATGGCCAGATATCTATGGTTTTAAAAGACTGGAAATTTAATTTGCGTTTATGTTGCCATTGGTAGTGACCGTAACCATGAACTATTTTCCTGCAAAAAGGTAACTCTGATAATAAACGTGCGTCAGTCACTTTGGAAAATGCAACAACTAACCAGATTCTATTGTTTTATTTAAGTTTGGTGCTGACATCCTTCAATGAAAGTTGTTTTGTTTTTATTGAAGATTTTAGTCAGCTTTCTTTGACAAAGGGTACATGTTGTTATTGAAATTACTGCTAAAAGACAACTTTGGAGGAACAAACAAATGCCTGTTTCTTATTGAGGCAGCAACATAAAATAATTTTAGAACACTGATTGAGGCTGATTTTTTTAATTTGTTCAGTATTTATAAAGAACAATTAGTGCTCTAAAGCTAATCAGTTTTCTTTAAAGTTTCAGCAAAAATATTTTTTTCTGGGTGCATTTTAAAAACAAAAAGAATTAGCCATCGTGTGGTCAACTGCAGCAGTTACTGTTCCTGCCTTCAAAGGTTGGTCAATTGCAACCAGTCCTGGTAGCATGACTATTGGATAGACCAGCAAGCAGATCTCCAGGTTTGTTTTTGGTTTTTTTTAAATATTTCTGGTAGTGGAGTGATGCTGCTATCCATGCATGTGTCAGAAATTTAAAACAAAAAGGTCAGCAGACCAATAATCTTGTGATAACCACTGGGGTATCTCCATTCTAAAAGCTGTCAAAATTTTAGAAAACTTCTGCTGTGTACCCATCAATCCTAACAATAGGTTACATGGGTACCCATTCAAAGGGAAACTGTATTAAATGTGTACAAACCGGAAGTGAAGTCAGCATTTGTTTAAAAATTCACATTATCCTATATGTATATAAAACTACCTAATGTCATCTTGTACAAAGTCCAAAAAATCACCCTTATTTTCTGATAAAGTTCTGAAAAAATCTTCCATCAATGTTTAGTAATTTGCCATGGTCTAGTCATCATAAATATCATCTAACTCCCCTTCCTTGGCCTCACTGTCATATGCAGATGCTTGTTTTGAGACTCTCAGCTTCAGCTTTGTAAGTAACACTTTGATAATACAATTTGTGAAATCTATCCAAGGCTGCAACTGAACACATGTCAGTTGAGCGGCTAGATCAAATAACCATCATGTATTACTTGCCACTGTACCATACTCATTACTCAATCAAAGATTTGTCACATAGAAAAACAATCCACAGGATTATGGTCCATTATTTACTGCATGAGTTGGCACAATAAATTACATATATCTGCTACTCAATCAAACAGATTTTCAACTTTTAAAACAAAGTGAGTGCAGCCTTTCCATTTCTGGCAGAATACTTGCATATGGTAAATGGGTACCCAATGGCTCATCTTATTACCCAGGTTATTAACAATGGGCAGGTACCGAAGTACCCGGACACCCATTGACATCTGTACTCCCTGCTGTCAACAGCTGGCAAAGACCTTGCTTATTGTGATTTAAATCACGATGCCAGTAAAAGTCTCATGGTGGTAATTTTTAAGGTCGGCAACTATTTACATATAAATAGCTATTAAACTAAATTTGATTGGTACACAGGGCCCTGTAAGAAGCATTTTATCATAGTTTTAATCTTAAATTCATCAAGTAAGTTTTACAATTGTGTGTTTTAAATAAGGGCCACTGGTATACCCAAAATGGTGAATCCGAACATAACTATTTAATTCTGCAAATACTGGTAGATGATGGATATGATGACAATGGTTTTGAAGTATCTCAGTCTAATGGAGCTTGGGAAAGTGTTACTTGAAATACCAATGTGAGATTTTGAGCCTGAAAATCAACTGATGGTAAATACAAGTCCAATATACATGCTGGACAGACAAGCAGACAGCATGCCGGTCAACTCCCTTACAGCAGTATTTCCAAACTGAATGGAGAATACCAATATTAAACTAAAATAAAGGCAGTTTGAAAGTAAAGTGCAATATTTCTTTTCAAAAAAAGTCACCACCTAGGAAGTTTGTACTAATTTAAGATAAGGGTTACAATAAGTTGAATAAATAAGAACCTAAAAAGAAATTAAAAAGTAAGCATATTTTTTTATCAAAATATTTCTGTTTGAACAAGCAGACAATGGTATTAATGGACTTAAAACATTCATACAGCATTATGGCAGAGAAAAGTAACCTGGCATAGTAGGCAGCAGAGCGCTGATTGCAGAAAGTGAATTAAACTTTGGCAGAGTTCATCTTAGTGAAAACTCATATTTTGAAACAGATATATCCAAGAGACAATACCAGTGAGATGTAGAAAACTGTACATCAGAAACATAAAGAACAGTTTCCTAAGTTGTTCAAGCTATGCACATGCCCCTTTAGACAGCAGGCAGTGAAAGGGGGGGGGGGTCTGCACAGAACAATATTCATACACAGGCAAGGATCATATTAAATTCACAAACAATCAACAGATTAATGCTTATAGAGATCATCAGAGAATCCCTGAATGACAATTAAGCCTTTGCAGAACTCTGGTTCACAGAACCTCTATGGCAGCAAAGAAATGATACAAACTCTTACATTATGCAAATGTATTACCAAATGAAGCTCATACTCACTCTTTGCAAAAATAAAATGGCATTTAAAATTATAAGGGACTGAGTGATCTGTATAAACTCCAATCAAGATATATAAAATTTGTCCTGTTTGTGTTTAGCTATTATTATATAAATTTCTTGTACTGTGATATTTTCTACAGGACTTTTGGCATTTAGTTCCATACCATTGTTTGTTATTTCTATTACAAATTGGATTGCTGTTACCATTACAAAACAATCAACTGAAACAGTGTCATTCAATAATGATGACTGATGACTAAACATTGTTGATGTCATTCTGACATATTCATTATATACTATTATGGGTATCCCAAGTCTTCTTTACCGTCTTTTCTAGTTTACTGGTACCAATATATTTGTCCCCTCTTTTTTTCTGTCATCTCAGTTTGTAATGTATTATTTTTCAACAGGTAAATTTGCTTAGTTTTGTGGTAAAAACTAAAAGAAGTAATAAACCAGAACTGACTAATGGTAAAAGTGGGTCAACTTCATGTATGCAGTAATTATTGTCATATTTGTAAGTGTTGCTAGAGTGTGTGTGTGTGTGTGTGTGTGTGTGTGATTTGGATTTTTAACGTAGCTTTAACAATTTTTCAGTCATATCGCTATGATGTCTGCAGTGTGGCAGTTTATAGTGATGTCTAGCACTGGAGCATCATGCCAAAGACATGTAACATGATGTCCCACCCAGTCACATTATCCTGACACCAGGCCAACCAGTCCTAACACCAACCTCTTAATGCTGAGTGCCAAGCAAGGCGGCTATTAGTACCATTTTTGTAAGTCTATGGTATGACTCGGATGGTGATCAAACCCACGACCTCCTGCATCCGAGGTGGATGCTCTAACCACTAGGCCACCAGAGTGGCATAAGTGTTGCTAGAAACCACAAAATAGTCAAAAGTGGATACAATGTGGAAAGTTGTAGGTCCAACAATCACATCACCACAAAATGAGATTAATATTTCTGTATATTCCTATCAAAATGAGATTAATATTTCTGTATTTCCTATCAAAATGAGATTAATATTTCTACATATTCCTATCAAAATGAGATTAATATTTCTGTATATTCCTATCAAAATGAGATTAATATTTCTACATATTCCTATCAAAATGAGATTAATATTTCTGTATATTCCTATCAAAATGAGATTAATATTTCTACATATTCCTATCAAAATGAGATTAATATTTCTGTATATTCCTATCAGTATTTTCCCAGTGTTATTAATTTCCTGATCTAATGTTACTCATTTCTTCTGCAATTTATGCATGTTGAAAATTTTAACTGTATCATTTAAAAACTGAATGTAATTGACACAAAAATTTAATTGTTTGAGAAGGAAGTTTTTTTAAAAAAATCAACAATGCTATGGGTTCTGGCATGATAAAAGCAGTTATTTCAAGCAGCCATGATAGTAATTTAAACTGCAAATGTATTAATTTCATCTCGAGTATATAAAACCTTGAATCTAATGGACAAACAGTGATAACTCCAAAATAAAAATAATCAGTTTTAGAACCAGTTTTACTGACTTTAAACCAAGTATGTCATATGAGTCAGACTCAATGATAGTTACAAAAGAAGATATCATTCTTTTGACAACATCACAAATTAGCAGTCAGATATGGAGTAAGCTGATGGTCTTTCTGCCAACCAGACCAGGAAACTCCCTATGGAACCATGTCCAATGATATCACAATGATAATCAATAAAGCTGTTGACTCCCCCTTTATTTTGACAAGGCCCTTCCTCTCTTAGATAAAATCCTGGCAGCATATCTGCAAGGGAGATAACTTGACCAGGTTATCTGATTTTACTGGTCTTGAGTTATCCTGTGGTATTTATGTTACTTGGACATTATTTTACAGTGTGATCAGTCAGAGTGGCTGTAGAAACCATACAACGATTGGGAGTTGACTAACTCTTTAGTTTATATGGAATTCAGGTAGAATACATCAAGGTTTGCTCCCTTGGAACTCAGCCTCCCAGCTTCCTTGCACATTGGTATACACATTCTTAGCTGACAGACAATTAGTATAGTTTTTAAAAAAAAAGTTAGATAAAAATGTGACAAATTCACATGTATATCTAAACAAGACAAATGATATGGGAGGACAGAATCACCAGAATAGACTGGAACCAAGAAGAATATAATAATAACAATGATGGGCATAAGTGTGCTTCTTTTATAATGAGTGTGACATTGTTTCCTCAGGCTGAATAAGAAATAATACCAAAAGTAGGACGACAAACGGTGTGCAGTTCACAATAAAATGAATGAAGCTACTCAAAAGATGAATTTAATCTATCTGAACCATCTGTTCTGGACTGTTCCTGAAACAGTATCATTGAATAAAAATCTTGCAAATTTAGAGATCAGAAAATATATTGGCAGATTATAATCCTTCTACCTGGTCAGCTTGGATAATCTATTGGCAGATTATGATTATCCTTCTGCCTGGCCATCTTGGAAAATATGATTATCCTTCTGCCTGGCCATCTTGGAAAATATGATTATCCTTCTGCCTGGCCATCTTGGATAATCTATTGGCAGATTATGATTATCCTTCTGCCTGACCGTCTGGAATAATCTATTGGCAGATTATGATTATCCTTCTGCCTGGCCGTCTTGGATAATCTAGTGACAGATTATGATTATCCTTCTGCCTGGCCGTCTTGGATAATCTACTGGCAGATTATGATTATCCTTCTGCCTGGCCATCTTGGATAATCTATTGGCAGATTATGATTATCCTTCTGCCTGGTCGTCTTGGATAATCTATTGGCAGATTATGATTATCCTTGCCTGCGTCTGGTCGTCCTTGGAATAATCTATTGGCAGATTATGATTATCCTTCTGCCTGGCCATCTTGAATAATCTATTGGAGATTATGATTATCCTTCTGCCTGGCCATCTTGGATAATCTATTGGCAGATTATGATTATCCTTCTGCCTGGCCATCTTGGATAATCTATTGGCAGATTATGATAATCCTTCTGCCTGGCCATCCTGGATAATCTATTGGCAGATTATGATTATCCTTGTGCCTGGCCATCTTGAATAATCTATTGGAGATTATGATTATCCTTCTGCCTGGCCATCTTGGATAATCTATTGGCAGATTATGATTATCCTTCTGCCTGGCCATCTTGGATAATCTATTGGCAGATTATGATAATCCTTCTGCCTGGCCATCCTGGATAATCTATTGGCAGATTATGATTATCCTTCTGCCTGGCCGTCTGGGATAATCTATTGGCAGATTATGATTATCCTTCTGCCTGGCCGTCTTGGATAATCTATTGGCAGATTATGATTATCCTTCTGCCTGGCCGTCTGGGATAATCTATTGGCAGATTATGATTATCCTTCTGCCTGGCCGTCTTGGATAATCTATTGGCAGATTATGATTATCCTTCTGCCTGGCCGTCTGGGATAATCTATTGGCAGATTATGATTATCCTTCTGCCTGGCCGTCTTGAATAATCTATTGGCAGATTATGATTATCCTTCTGCCTGGCCATCTTGAATAATCTATTGGCAGATTATGATTATCCTTCTGCCTGGCCATCTTGAATAATCTATTGGAGATTATGATTATCCTTCTGCCTGGCCATCTTGGATAATCTATTGGCAGATTATGATTATCCTTCTGCCTAGCCATCTTGGATAATCTATTGGCAGATTATGATAATCCTTCTGCCTGGCCATCCTGGATAATCTATTGGCAGATTATGATTATCCTTCTGCCTGGCCATCTTGAATAATCTATTGGCAGATTATGATTATCCTTCTGCCTGGCCATCTTGGATAACCTATTGGCAGATTTTGATTATCCTTCTGCCTGGCTGCCTTAAACAATCTGACCTCTTGGTTTATTGATATTAACTCAAACTCAATCCAAATGCATCAATGAAGAACATTTGATGCATTTTCAGATTGTTTGTTAAAAATATTTATCTGACTATGCACATCTCCAGATATTGCTAACTATAGCTTGAATAAGAAATGATTGATAGGTCTGGTTGGACCAATAGCAATAGTTAGAGAAAATTTAAATATGATTGAGCTATAAAAATGAAAAATTGGTTTCTCCATCTCAAAGACTCACACCTGAAACTGTCACAAGCAGCTAATATATAAATCCATTAATACAGACTGATGATGACTTTTCAATAGATGTCAGAAATACATAATGAATGATATTCATAGGTTTGAGGATGGACAATTACTTTGGTCAAAATTGATAAACTCATATAGCTGTGGCAAAAATGGTGAACCAATACTTCTGCTGCTGCAGGTGTTTCTGTTGATTAGGTGGTTGATTGCTTTTTGGTATTTAATACCTTTTTTTTCAGACTGGATAGGCTATACATGGTGGCCAGTATATCTGGAGGAGGAAGAGCTCTGACAGACCACCAACACACATACCCACATTTGTCAATCTGAAACTTAAACTCAGACATGAGCAGGGCTAATCAAATCCCACTGCCAGAGATCCTGAACTAATTTTCAAAATCAGGTATGTAAAATTATCAAAGTCATTAGTCCAGGACAAGCGCTTTTTTCCTACCAGTATTTCAAAAAGTTGGGCATATCCATATCTTCATGATTTAATCTCTTTATCTACCTTTATCTGGCCATTCACTACCTCGGTGCATACTGAATACTTGATTCTACCCCTTTCCATGCATATATTTACATCACATCTACCAGTGGTCATTGATAACTGTTTCATATGTGCATGTCCTATTACAGTGCATGTCCTTTTTATGCTTGACTGCATATTGGGCTATGTGATCAAATTATCAACAACTGGAACATGCCAAATAAACCAAAATTGGTATGTTTAATTAGCAGTGTTTTAAGTGGCTTGGTTGTATAGTTTACTTAAACCAGGTCCTCTCTATACTTAATCCAGCAAGTAATTGTTTAAATTAATGAAAGAAACTTTAACATTAGTGTTGGTTTCCTTGAAGAACTGATAGTTGACAGTGATGATTCTTTAAGTTTTAACTGATTATACAGAGGAGTGTGTGCCTGTAATTTGGATTTTTAATTTAGCTTTAACAATTTTTCAGTCATATTGCTATGATGCCTGTAGTGTGTCAGTGTATAGTTATTTTTAGTAATGGGGCATCATGTCACAGACATGTAACATCATGTCCCACTCAGTCACATTATCCTCACATCAGGCTGACCAGTCCTAACGCTAACCTCTTAATGCTGAGTGCCAAGCGAGGCAGTTGCTAGTACCATTTTTTATAAGTCTTTGGTATGACTCGGCCAGGGTTCGAACCTGTGACCTTCCACATCCAATGTGGATGCCACAACAACTTAGGCCACCAGAGCAGTCATACGGAGGAGAAAACTTACATGTGCGACATGCAGTCATACGGAGGAGAAAACTTACATGTGCGACACTGTCTTTGATGCAAAACAAATACGCAAATTAATGGGCTGTTTCTGTTTCTATTTAAGTAATGAAAGGTATGTTATGATCACTTGAGAAGATGTTGTCAGGAAACCTGATATTTACTCTGTGAATAAAATGAGTTTGCTACATTATTTTCACAACTAAGGATGGCAATATAATAAGGAAGATTTGGAGGAAAAGCCATGTGAAAGTGGAAGGATAAAATTTAAGGCTGGAACTGAGTATGAAGTCTCTATTTTTAACCAGATACAAATGCCACAATCAGTGGAAGCAGAAAATGAAACTTATCCCAAAACTAAAACAAGTAGAAATTATCAGCTGCATTGGGATGATTGTTATCCCTGGCTATTTTAACAATGTCCAAAACAGGCACAGGCTGGAAATTCAACCAGTGTATTTATCAGGATTAGAGGCACTTTCCCCATAGGAAGGCAACTCTGATGAAATATAGATGGGAAGACTTGCAGGATCTTTTCAATCATCCTTAAGTTATTTTCATAAAGGAAGACAATCCTGCCATTATCAGCATTATTTAGAGTCGAAGGCGAAGATGGCGGCACTACACCTATTCTGTGTCTGTTATGCACACTGTAAGAAATCACATTTGTTTTGTTATACGGCCATCCACTGCTGAGTGTGAATAAGGATTTCGTTCAATGAACTTAATCAAGACTTCATTACGGAAGTCTTCAAACCAAGAGACTTCTTCTAAGGAACATTTAAGGAAATGAGCCAGAAATCGACTGTTGATTTTGAACTGGTCCTGGTGGCAGACATGCACACTGACATTTTTTCAAATCAAGCAGCTAAAACATATAAACCTGAAGTAGCCAAATTTTAGTATTGAACAATATTTTTGAAACATTTAAATTCTTTTAATAAACAATTATGTTGTACATTATTTCATCTATTATTTCTATGGATTAATGCTCATATCTCTCATAAAGGTTTGGTAAGTGATTAAAATTTTGGGACAAGTGAAAGGTAACATGGGACAAGTGAATTTTATAAAACCACTTGTCCTGGACATGTGAGGTGAAAACCAGACCAGTGGTTCTGAACCTTTTTGAGTATGGCTGACATAGTGAGGACCCATTCTTAACTTCAAAAAATTTCATGGACCACCATATACTAACAGTTGTATTTTTAGGCTCAGTTAATTGAGCAAATACATACCCCTTGGAATAACTCTGCATCCTCCCCCCCCCCCTTGGGAACCATTGCCTTAGACCCCTCAGGGAAATGGAGCCCCTGATTGATTTGGTGTTTTAGGTCTATCCTACATCTGAGGTCAGTTGGTGATGAGACATCATTTTGTTGGTAGACCGTTATGGGTTTTACACCATTTTCAGCTGAAGATGAGACATAACTTTGATGGTAGATCATTATGGGTTTTACACCATTTTCAGCTGAAGAAAGAGACATCATTTTGATGGTAGATCATTATGAGTTTTACACCATTTTCAGCTGAAAAGAATCTATATGTGGCAGCCAGTTTAACTGCTGGAGAAAACCCCCAAGTACTTTTCAGGCACCAAAGATCACCTGGATAGAAACAATAACCATCTGCAAGTAACTGACAACATTCTTATACAGAGTGGGATTTGAACATGTGCGATCAGAGGCAAGTGATCACATGAAAACTCTGCCATGGAGGCCCCTCAGACCTTGGGTATATGTCTTGTACAAAAGACTAGAAGTGGGAGATTTTTATATTTGTCACGCAACAAGGCATAAAAATAAGACATTAGTCACTGAAAATATACTTTTCTTACAAGAAATTATATAGTGTACAAGTTGACAGAAATAATTTGATATCACTTCCACAGACATTAAAATTTATTGGGGTTTTTTTCTTCTGACAAGTGATCTAATATCTATTTTCAAAAACATAAAAGAATAACAAGAAATCACAGCATCTGATCATATATTTAAAGCAATACAGGATCTATCTTTCAAATCAAAAGCTGCATGCCTGAGAAAAAAGAAAATCAGCAACAGATAGCACTAACTGAAATAAAAATATGCAATGGATTATATGATCTACATGAATTCAGTATAGGTTATATCCAATCAGATGTCTTTTAACAACTTCTGTCCCCAACCCAATATTAAAATCACTTCTGTCACCCACTAACCCCTAGCCAGAAATTATCTAAAATAATATTCTTATGTAAGGGGCAATGTTTCTGATTAAAACACATCAGACAGTAGATCAAAGTTTCTTTTAAGTTCCTTCTGTTCTGGGTTGGTTAAATCAGAAAGTGCCTTTTCCTCAGGGGGGTACATGTTTTACTGGAAAAGTGCTGATGATTTGCTTCAGAGAATATAATACTGCTGCTGTGATGCTAATACCTTGCTGCTGAATCTATTTTCCTCACTTGCATTTCATGCAAAAACCCCAATAAAAATCCCACTGTAATGCTAAAGCCTTGCTGTTAAATCTATGTTCCTCACTTGCATTTCATGCAGAAACCCTGAAAAAAATCCCACTGAAGAATGCTATAAATCTCACTGTGCTATTTGCAAAACCAAAAGTCTCCTAACTCCGAGAAGATCCTAACCTCATGCGAAAATTCTGTAAAAGGACAGTATCAGCAGGATTTAGCAATCCTCATTTCCTGCAGTAAGTACACTCAGTACTTGCTGAAAATAGGGCTGGTACACTTTTACTAATTTACTAAAATCCTCCATATTCTGGTATGAGTTACTTTGTTTTTGTTTTCACTGCTAAACCTTATTAGCCTTTCTAACAGTCTCTAAGAATTTGTGTGTGCTACTATACAGAGTGGAAACAGGAAAGGAATATGAAGACTCTGTCAAAAATATTTAATTGCAAATGGAAAAATAGAGTGTTTTTCCATTAAAATGGTCAATAACACTTAATGTTAGTAATATACAAAAATGGAAGGATTCAGGAATATGTTAAGTTAGAAATATATATCTCCAAGAATACCTTTTTTATCGAATATTGTTGCTTTGTATCTAACTGTGAAAATTTCTCATTAAATCCACAAACCTGTCATTACTACCCCTGACTGAGTAAGTCAGTTTACCAAACTCTCCCAAATCAGCATCGTGGGCCTGCAAAAGAAGGAAACCTTTAAATTTTTTGTAATTAACTGATGTTCACTTCTTCTTTTAGAGCTTTTTAAATTTGCCAATTGGATTAAATAACCTGTGGAGTAGTTAATAGTTTAGACAATTTTTTAATTCCACACCGGTAGCAAATTAATTAAGGTGAGAAAATTTCAGAACATCATCATAACTGACAAACATGTAAACCTGAACATGTAATTAAAGGTTAACAATCTTTAGAATGGCTATTAAATTCTGAAAATCTTGGACTTCAGAGTACTTGTTTATCTCCACTTAGTACCTGTCTGTCTTGTATATAATGACTTCTTACTATCTGTCTGTCTTGTATATAATGACTTCTTACTATCTGTCTGTCTTGTATATAATGACTTCTTACTATCTGTCTGTCTTGTATATAATGACTTCTTACTATCTGTCTGTCTTGTATATAATGACTTCTTACTATCTGTCTCATCTCTAAAGACTTCACAGTATGTATCTGAGACAATGACTACACAGTACATTTTTATCTCCCATGACTCCACAGTGCCTATCTTATATCCAATTACTTCAACGTACATGTCTGATCTGTCCAATTACTTCAACGCACCTGTCTGATCTGTCCAATTACTTCAACCTAATTGTCTTGTCTAATTACTTCAAAGTACTTGTCTGATCTGTCCAATCACTTCAAAGTACTTGTCTTATCTGTCCAATTACGTCAACGCACTTGTCTGATCTGTCCAATTACTTCAAAGTACTTGTCTTATCTATCAAATTACTTCAAAGTACTTGTCTTATCTGCAATTACTTTGGATATCTTCTACAGGCAATAAACCATAACAGTAACTGACTTTTCTCCAATTATTTCAAAGTACCTGTTCTATCATAAAAGACTTTTGACATTTTCTTCAGAGAATAAACCATTTCAGTAACTGTCCAATAATGTAGGCAAACTCATGGTTTCTAAAGGTTATGAGTCAATTTATTTAAATTCAATATTCATTAGCAGGAATTTATGGGAAAAAAATGATGCATAATACAATACATATAGTGTATATCAAAGTAGCGGGCATCTATAGATAAAAATAAAAGCACAATACATATCATAGTGTACATAAAAAAATGAAACCTGTGCATAAAGCCTTAGGACTGATTGATGCTAATTTCAATTAAAAACACCGTGTTCACAAGCTACATCTGTGTAAGGTTTGTCAAAATTAAGATTTGCTCAAAAAAGCTCCATAACGTGTTTCATACACTCAAATACCTTAAAAAGTAAGAAATAAACTTTTCATATGGATAACTTTAAAGAAATGAAACACGTTAAAAGTGATAAGAACTTGGACTTGCCTTCATCCAAGCAACATGTGTTCCATTCTGAGAATTTTCCTTGACAGTGGCATTGTAGGAGTTGCTATCAAATATTGGCTCATTATCATTGACATTTAGGATGTGTACAGTAATTGTGGCTGAGCTGGATCGGTGCTCTGCAGTGTCCTTCTCCCGGGCAATTATCTGACGGATCAAACACAAACACCATCTTTTTACTTTAATAACTAATTGCAACATAACATTTATAATTTCAAATCTTGATAACTCTAACATTTTGCCCAATTATCCTGAATAAGGAAGATTCTTTTTGTCATAATGAAGATATAACATGGGTCATTTTGAAAAAAAAAAAAAAGAACAATCTTCAAAATTGGATCAAAGCCCTTTACAGGGACTGTTCAGGGTAAAACTTCATTAACCCAACATTCTGGTTTTCACAGTAATATGGATTAAAGCTTGCAAATATCTCAAACTTAAACCATGTATTTTAATGCAATTATAACATTTTAGATAATATTTCTATATCATGTATTTTAATGCAGTTATGTCATTTTAGATATTTCTATACCGTGTATTTTAATGCAATTATGACATTTTAGATGATATGTCTATGCCATGTATTTTGATGCAAAAATTACATCATTTTAGATGATATTTCTATACTATGTATTTTAATGCAATTACATCATTTTAGATGATATTGCTATACCATGCATTTTAATCCAATCACGTCACTTTAGATGATATTTCTATATCATGTATTTTAATGCAATTATGTCATTTTAGATAATATTTCTATACCATGTATTTTAATGTTTTTCCTTTATGCTACTTACTGGTATCAGCAATTCTTCAGAAAACATTTAACATTACTTTTGATTCTTTACTAGTAAAGTGAATTAGCAAAAGTGGTGACATGAAGGCTGTATGTTGTGTTTTATAACATAACTGCAAATAACTAATGCATTAATTCAAAACTTTTGATGAATAATCTATGTTTACATACTGCTTTTAAATTACATAGGCAATACCTATGTGACAAGTTTTACAGCTTATACTAAATCACATATTCTTGATTATGAACTAAAATGAACATCTTTGATGTAGTACTGACATGAATATCTTTGATGTAGTACTGACATGAATATCTTTGATGTAGTACTGACATGAATATCTTTGATGTAGTACTGACATGAATATCTTTGATGTAGTACTGAAATGAACATCTCAGATTTAGTACTGAAATCAACATCTTTGATTAAATATTGAAATGAACATCTTTGATGTAGTAATGAAATGAACATCTCCGATGTCATACTGAAATGAATTTAGCACTAAAATGAACATCTCTGATTAAGTACTGAAATTAACATCTTTGATTTAGTACTGAGATGAACATATCTGATGTAGTACTGAAATGAACATCTTTAATTAAGTACTGAAATGAACATCTTTGATGTAGTACTGAAATTAACATCTTTAATTAAGTACTGAAATGAACATCTTTGATGTAGTACTGAAATGAACATCTTTAATTAAGTACTGAAATGAACATCTTTGATGTAGTACTGAAATGAACATCTTAGATTTAATTTCGGTTAGTAGCATCCTCTTGATCATGTACTGAAATGAACATCTTTGATTAAGTAATGAAATGAACATCTTTGATGTAGTACTGAAATTAACATCTTTCATTTAGTACTGAAATGAACATCTTGTACTGAAATGAACACCTCTGATTAAATACTCAAACATCTTTGATTAAGTACTGAAATGAGCATCTTTGATGTTCTACTGAAATGAACATCTCTGATGTCATACTGAAATGAACATCTTAGATTTAGTACTGAAATTAACATCGCTGATTAAGTACTGAAACGAACATCTTTGATATAATTTCTGTAAATAACGCACTCTTGATTATGGACAGAAATGAACATCTTTGATTCAATTTCCAGTAGCCCAGAGGCACCAGATATTTAGATAAAGTTGTAGAGAGTCTGAAATATTCCTTTGAGAACAAATGATTTTTTCATCCTTATTGAGGATAAACATTTCTTCACCCAATAATAAAATAAAACGATATAAGTTGAGTGTATTTTGTTATCCAGTAGAGGAGGGACTCTTTTATTCTTAAGTTGGAGACTGAAAGAGCTCTATAGACCAAGTATAACATACACTTTCCTGTATAAAGCCCTGTATGAAGTCTTCTTTACTGAAGCATGGTATGGGTTGTACAGGTTTACAATATACTGTATTACATGGCATCAATTTAGTACTTACATTAACTCTTTACCTTCTGCAAGTACTTACTGCCCTGCCTACTAAGCCTGATAAGCAGCCTGCCTTCCAGCTGCTGTTTGTAGGCTGAACCCCAGAGCATCATAATGGCTGCCTGAGTGAGAGCTTCCCGAGTTAATGCACATGCTGTCTACATTTTCTGTATCAATCTTGTCCCATGCAAACTATGTAATTTAATGAAATCTAATATTTTAAACACTTACCAAAGTTTGTGCCACTCATTTCCACCAACAAGTAAATATAATCCTCAGGAATCAATGTTTATATTCACATATTCATAATAAAAAATATACCTCAAGATATCATTTGTGTTTACAATGTATATTAGACTACTTTTCTCACCATTATTTTACACAACTGGAATATTTCTTTGAGAAAAAACTGTAAAGAGAAAACTTCCTTGCATTTTCATCTAAATTAAATGTTGGCCCTAATCTGCTGTAAAGTTGTCCACATGTAACAGTCCCACATGTTCCGACCAGAGAAGATCGTCGCGAGTTTCATCCTCAGATTCAGATAAATCTGAAATGTCAGGTGTCGAAACAGGACTTATACTAATGTCTGATCCTTTGTCTTTAATCGGATCATTAAAGGCAATGTCATGTCATTTGCAATGTCATCAATTTCAAATCCTTCAAAACGATTGTTGGACTCATCGGAATACATGAATGTTGTGTTACGTATAGACTCGTTCAAAAGTAACAAAAGAAAAGAGTGAAACCAACAAGCTTTGTAAGTTTTAACAAAAATAATTTATTTCCCTAGAAAACACGGTGAAAAGGTGAAAATAGAAAATAGGACTTACAGTTTGTGAAGATAATCCAAACATTTATCTATAAATTAAAAAAAGTACAAGTCCTATCACTAAATAGTTCTAACTGAATCCAAGTTTGAATCACGACGAGGTTCCAAGATGGAGGATGATGACATTAGGTGAAGTCTTTATACGAATGTCAAGAGTTCCACGCTGAACCACAACTTGTAATGTTCCAATTTAGAATAAATTTCCACCGAATGTCTAAGTCCTAAAACTTTTATACAAAGGAATCACTTGTATAGTTCTCCTGGAAATAAATTATGATGTTCTAAAAAAATAGATGAACTTCTGAACAAGCTGTCATCTATGATAAAACATCTCGAGCTCCAAAGATGTAAAAATATGACTCTTTATGGCACCTAACAGAAATATATCCTTCTTCTTGAAGGTATATTATACGACTGACTATTTCACGGGATCTGAGTATTTTTAAACTGAACTAAGATGTTATTTCAGGCACGCATGATGGAACGCGTGGTTATTCCATCATCAAATAGCGCAGTAAACAATACACTTTTACACGTAGGCCAGAAAATGACCTTGACAATAACCAATCATTTTCATGTAGTGTTTACTAAATTGACAAACCACGGCAAGCTAAAATAGTGCTTATGCGAGTCATACTACGTTTTATATAAACATAATATCTCTTTCAAAAATATCAAATCCTGTGAAAATAATCATTACAATAAAATGTAATGATACAAAAATAAAATAAAAAAGAATTTATAACTAACACACAAGTAATTAAATTACATATTCGTAACACTTTTCCCCCATAAAGAAAAAAAAAAGATTTATGTAATAGAGCTTTCTTTTTTACCATATGTAAACTATTTTCGAGGTAAAGAAAATTACAGAAGAAGAACTCTTATGAATTATACAAAATGTATATGAAAATAATATTTCTATACATAGGAAAGTGCATCTGCAATCAAACTGTCTTTTCCTTTGATGTGCCTGATGTTAAGATTATATTCTTGCAAAAACAAACTCCACCTTAATAATCTTTGATTTATATTTTTCATCTTGTCGATGAAAGTAAGGGGGCTGTGACCACTAAACACAACAACCGGAGAAGGAGCTGAGCTAATATAAACTTCAAAATGCTGTAATGCCAATATTAAAGCCAAACATTCCTTCTCGATTGTTGAGTAATATTTTTGGTGCTTATTTAATTTCTTAGAGAAACAGCACACTGGGTGATCAACACCATTTCTATCTTCTTGAACCAATACTGCTCCAACCCCAACATCACTTGCATCCACAGATAATTTGAAAGACTGATTGAAATTTGGAGCTGTTAAAACTGGTGCACTTTTAAGTATGGCTTTTAACCTATCAAAAGCTTCCTGACATTTTTCAGTCCAAAGAAACTTGTTTTTCTTACTTAACAAGTCTGTCAGAGGTTCAGCGATATTAGAAAAATTGCAACAAAACTTTCAATAGTATCCGGCCATACCCAAAAATCACATCAGTTGCTTTTTACTGACAGGCACAGGGAAATCTGAGATAGCCTTGACCTTAGCATCTATAGGTTTAACTTGACCATGTCCCACAATATGTCCTAGAAAAGTTACACAAACACGGCAGAACTCACTTTTAGATAAACTGATTGTCAAATTTGCATCAGCGAGTCTTTCAAAGAATTTCCGAATCGTTGCTAAATGTTCTTTCGAGGTGTCATTGTAGATGATGACATCATCGATGTAAGCATCACAATTATCTAGACCAGAGGTACTCATATTCATCAAGTGTTGAAAAGTACTTGGAGAACCCTTCATCCGGAATGGCATTACTTTATATTGATAGAGTCCATCTCGAGTCACAAATGCCAAAATTTCTTTCGCTCTTTCCGTTAGTGGAATTTGCCAAAATCCTTTCAGAAGGTCGAATTTGGTGACATACTTGGCATTTCCAATTTTATCAATACAATCATCGATTCTTGGTAATGGAAATGAATCTGTTTTTGTCACACTGTTCACCTTCCTATAATTAGTGCACATATGGAAAGTTTTATCCGGTTTCAGAACAAGTTTACATGGTGAACTCCAATCACTTTTACTGGGCTCTATGAAATCGTTCTCCAGCAAATACTGAATTTCCTTTTTCAAGTATTCCTGTTTGAGAGGGTTCATCCTGTATGGGTGTTGTTTCACAGGTTTTGAATCTACAACTTCAAAGTCATGAAAAATTTTGTTTGTTCTTGTAGGAATATCTGGAAACAAGTGCTCATATTCGAATAATAACTGTTTAAGTTCATTCCTTTCTTGTTGTTGTAAATGTAAAAGTTTCTGGTCCAGATTTTTCATAATTTCCAAATTCCGAAGATTTGTTGCTCCAAGAATAACAGTGTCCAATTGAATTTCTTCACTTAAATCCTCAGTTGGTGGGACAGGTACTACTAAATTAATTGCATAATTTACTTGGCTATCTCTTTCAATATACTAGTACTCCATTACTTTATTTAGATCAGAGTACTGTTATTATAATTTAACTCATTCATTTTCTACTTTAGTCTGTAAGGGCTGTAAAATCTAATTTGAAGAAAATTTTGAAGAATGAGCAAGAGAGAATGAACTCTATTACAAAACTCAAATATTCTCTCAAATAAGGTTCTGTGAAACCATAGTTTCACTTTTGACTTGAATTGCTGAGTGCCAAATTCAAGCATAACAAGCTGGAAAATTCCAGACAGAAAATTTGACCTTTGACCTAATTGAACAAATATGGGAAGGCCAAACTGAGTAAAATACTTTATCAAAGCTTTTACTATAGTATTCCTCAAAGGAATTGCCTCTGGGAATCTTGCTGATGCACACATAATGGTCAACAAATATTGGTTGCCTGACTTGGTCTTAGGTAAGGGACCAACACAATCAACCATAATTCTGCTAAATGGTTCATCAAATGCAGGAATAGGTTGCAGATGAGCCTTAGGTATCTTCTGATTGGGTTCTCCTACCATTTGACAAATATGACAAGATCTACAAAATTTACAAACATCACTTTTGATTTTTGGCCAATAAAAGTGAGTCAAGATCTTGTGATAAGTTTTATTTATCCCCAAATGACCAGCCAGAGGAGTTTCATGGGCCAAACTAAGTATTTCCTGTCTGTAAGATTTTGGAACTACAATCTAGTTCACTGACCATTCGTCATTAGTAGGTACCTCGGGAGGTCTCCATTTTCTCATAAGAATTCCATTTTTAATGAAATAACAGACAGGTACTTCAGTGGCTTCAGTTTCACTAATGGCCCTCTGAAACAAACAGGAGATCTCAGGATCTTTTTCCTGTTCGACGACAAGTGATTGTCGTTTATCACCCTGATTAGATAAAAGAGAATGAGTATTTAAAAGAGGATCACTGTGATCAATACCTTTTGATTGATCCAAATTAGAAGTGAAAGTGACCTCATCAAAAGCCTGACCAATACATGTGTCAGCTAAAGGAATATTTTCCTTATCAAAATCATTCTCAAGAGCTTTCTTTGCCATAGCTCTAGTAACTGCACAAGCTGGGTATAAATCAGGGTATTCTTTTTCAACAGGATCAACTTTCTGATCCAAAGAAGGCTTGTCAGTTACAAGTGGATTAACCACAACCTTGTCTCCAGCTAGGTCGTTGCCTAGCAACAAATGAATGCCCTCAACGGGTAAAGTAGACACTATTCTGACTGTCACGGGTCCTGAAACTAAGTCTGATGACAAATTTACAGAATGGAGAGGAACATTAACAAAGCCACACTCTACTCCCTGAATGAGAACACTCTCATTAGAACAGGACCTCTCAGAAAACGGCAAAGTACCTGATAATAAAGGACTCTGAGAAGCTCCTGTATCCCTTAAAATTTTAATAGGGATAGGATTAGCTGAATCACCCAAGAGTGATATAGAACCATTCGACAT
Source organism: Megalonaias nervosa (assembly GCA_016617855.1). Classification (NCBI taxonomy): domain Eukaryota; kingdom Metazoa; phylum Mollusca; class Bivalvia; order Unionida; family Unionidae; genus Megalonaias; species Megalonaias nervosa. The sequence continues at coordinate 103,040 of JAECUM010000247.1, read as the reverse complement.
GAATGGTTCATAATTCTCCATAATAAAATCAGACTGGGGTTTATTAGACCCAACAAATGTATTGCTTTCAATACATGACCGTAACCTTGACCTCTTAGAAATAAGAGCATTTGGGATTGGTCTATCTTGATTCTGACGCCTATATTTCAATTGGAAGCAATCAGAAATGACGTGTACTATTTTCTTGCAATAGGTACATGTAGGAACAGACAAGGATTTTGAATCAAGTTTATCAGAAGCTTGATTTTTAAAGTTGTGCCAGATTGAGTTTTAGGAGGAGTCGTATTGGGCTGAAATACCTTTCTACCAGTAGACTGCTGAGTGAAAGATTTTCCTACAACAGGAACTTTATGAGTTAAGGAATACTCATCTGCAGCAAGAGCAGCATTTTCCAAGGTTTCGATCTTACGCTCTTCAAGATGATTTTTAATGTCATTAGGAACACAGTTTTTGAACTCTTGAAGTAACACAAGTTGTTCAAGACTTTCATAATCATGTTCAACGTTCTTGGCTAAGCACCATCTCTTAAATAACTGCTCTTTTTCTCTTGCAAATTCAACATAAGTTTGTCCAGTTTCTTTTGTATAGTTTCTGAATTTTTGCCGATAAGCCTCAGGGACTAATGCATAACCCCTTAAGATGCACTCCTTAACCAAATCATAGTCAGAACTCTGTTGTATTGACAGGGATGCATAAATATTTCAGGCCTTGCCAAAAAGTACACATTGCAATAATTGAGTCCAATGCTCCCTTGGCCATTTCAAATTTTCAGCAACTTTTTCAAAATAAATAAAATATTTGTCTACTTCCTTTTCGCTAAAAGGGGGAAACTAACCTAATATTTTTTGTAATGTCAAAACTTGAATTTGTATGTGAAGTGGAATCATGCTTTTCACTTGCCAGCTCAAATTCTTTCATTTTAATTTGAAATTCCTTTTCATCCTTCTCTTTTTGCATCTGTACGTGCATTTGTTCTTTTTGAAACTCCAATTGCATTTGTTTATCTTTCTCTCTCTCCTCTTTTTCAAATTGTAATTGTTTATCTTTCTCCCTCTCCTGTCTCTCTCTCCTTCTCTTGTAATTGTAATTGTTTTTCTTTCTCCCTCTCCTGTCTCTCTCTCTCTCCTTCCCTTCAAATTGCAATTGCAATTGCTTCTCTTCAAATTGCAATTGCATTTGTTCTTTCTCTTTCTGAAGCTCGAGCTTCCTTAACTCCAATTCCATCTTGTATTTCATTTTTAATTCCATTACTTTTATGTCAGAGTCTGATACTGACTTACTGATTGAAGCCAAAACACTTTTATCAAAAACATTCTTCTCTACCAAATACTGAATCAAAATATTTTTAATTTCTTGTTTCGTTAAGGAAGATTTTACTTCAGAAAGATAGTACTTTCTGACAAGTTCAAGCAACTCATCTTTTTCAGACTATGCAACTGCTCCTGAGTTGGACTAGAAAGAAAAGTTTCCACTTTTGATGACATTGTGAATGAAAGCCTGTTGTTTTCACTAAAGATTTCAAACAAAATATAAAATAGTACTTGGGATTTGAAAACTAGGGGAATTTAAATTTCAAAAAACAATTTTCTGAAATATTTTAGCCAAATTCAAATATCCCGGACGAGCCCCCAATTTTCTCCTGTTACGTATAGGCTCGTTCAAAAGTAACAAAAGAAAAGAGTGAAACCAACAAGCTTTGTAAGTTTTAACAAAAATAATTGATTTCCCTAGAAAACACGGTGAAAAGGTGAAAATAGAAAATAGGACTTACAGTTTGTGAAGATAACCAATCGTTTTCGTGTAGTGTTTACTAAATCAACAAACCACGGCAAGCTAAAATAGTGCTTATGCGAGTCATACTACGTTTTATATAAACATAATATCTCTTTCAAAAATATCAAATCCCGTGAAAATAATCATTACAATAAAATGTAATGATACAAAAATAAAATAAAAAAGAATTTAAAATTAATACACAAGTAATTCAATTACATATTTGTAACAGTTGCCATTTTATTTCACTTTGACAATTGACCTCGTTTTCAAAGGAAATTCCCACTTATATGCTGTAAAACTACTAACAGAACACTTTCATCATTTTATGTAAGGACTATTATCATTGGCTAAATATTGTTAAAAAGACCGGATGTTTGTGATTCCATTCAGTACAAAGCTTTAATACAAACATTTAACGTTTATATGCGTCTCTGGGGTTTCCCAACCCTTGCCCGGAAACATATGTATGAGCCAGCCAGGACAGAGAGAGTATTATTAGCAGCTTGTATATGCATCTCTGGGGTTACAATGCTATTTTTAGCATCGCATATATGCGTTAGCAGAAGGTAAAGAGTTAGGTACTGATGGCGGCAATGAAACATTATACAAGTTCAGCTATGATTAACATTAATATCGTGTTTTTCCAAGTGACCCAGTATCAGTCCTAATCTTGCTGAAAAAAATTTTCTTCTGCTTTGTCTCAGGTGAATAGAATTAGGTCTGATGGCAGAACAATCATTGACCATGAAAATATAATCAGACCTGATGGAAGACACAGACCTTGAAAAAAGAATCAGGTCTGATGGCAGAACAATCACTGACCCTGAAACCAAAAAGGTTAAGGGCAAATACATATTTAACAGAATAGGAAATATAATGTAGGATTTTACATGAGTGCTTCTTTCATATCAGTATAATGAAATGCAGTCTGATGTCTTGGATATAAAGTTCTTGCTTTAAGTCATGTTGTGATGTCATAAGGTGATATAGATATAATTTAGCATCAAGAAAATATATGAATTTTTCAATGAAGATAACACATCATTCATGTGAATTATCAATCTTACCAAGTTTGGTCAACACTTGAATTCAGAATTAGAAATATCTTTTAAAAAATATCTATGTCATTTGAAGCAGCAGAGAGGGTGAACCCTACAAATTAGTTTTTGAACAAATATATTTAAACATGAAAATCATACTAACTAAGGCAAAAAATATAAGGTCAATAACTCTACACCAGAACCTCTAACCGAATTGAGATTCTCTCTACGTGGGTTATTTACGCTGTTACTTTTCGTGACACCTGTGTTTGTAAATGCTATGCGTGTTCCTTTATGTGCTCGTGCATGTCATTTTTGTCAGTCCACCCTCTCTGCTGCTGTAATTAAATTACCGTTATATCAATAATGATTGGTGAAGCTCACTCAGCTAGACTAGCTCGAGAGCGACTAGAAGCAATCAAGAAATATTTACCCGTGAGAGATGCTGTAAAAAAAAATTACAAACGGGGGGCCTTCTCTACGTTCAACAGATTTTGCACACTCTCTTCAAAAATAAATATAAGCTATCTATCTCCATGTCACCGGCGATAAAATACACACACATTCTGTGATAAACAGATTCTGAATAAAATACAAAATAGTGAAAATTCACAATATACCGTAGTCCCGATAATGTGTTTTTGCAGGTCTGTATTTCAGGTGATACGTATGTGCTGTTTATTCACACAAATTTACTACAGTGATTATATTCTTGACTGTCAATGGATGAGACTTCTATAGAGTAAGCACTTGCATAGTGCGGATACAATTACTGATTGTACATGTTCCAGTTTTTTGCGCAGTTACACTATATCCTTGACTGTCAGGGGAAATAACTGCTTCATTATTCTATCATTGTGACAGAATTATTTCCCTTGACAATCAAGGACCAAATATTCTATCAATACGATATACGCTGTTACTTTTAGTGACCACCTGTGTTTGTAAATGCTATGCGTGTTCGTCTATGTGCTCGTGAGTGTCATTTTTGTCGGTCCACCCTCTCTGCTGCTGTGAATTTTTATCCAAATATTGTATCAAGTCCGTTAGGATATCTTGACCTGGAATCATGCAAATTTATTGTTATAAAACCAAACGAGGTAGCTTGCACGTGTGCAAAGAAATTTTTAAATTTATTCATGTCCATGTCCCCTGAACACCAAGTATAATAAATATTTTGCAGCGTATGCTTATCAACTCCGTTAAATACAACCAAAATATTGCAGTTATCTCTGATCACTTTAGGTATTTGTGTATAGCGCTGGGTAACATAAATCACGTCTGTATTTTATGTCTACCTCAAGAAAATATCCAAGCTGGATTTGATTGTTTGTCCAGCATGACATCATTGTAAACTACTAAATTATTAATACGTCCATCAAGGTCATCTACAGATGGCGCTTCATCAATATCAGTGATAAAATCAATAACACTGACTCCATCACTGTCACTGTCTTCATGTAACGATTTTGCATTTTCATTAAAATCTTTAAGTACTTCATAGCATCGCTGATCATCCACGGATGGTACTACTAAATATAATTTATCCCACTTGAGCCATCTCATTATCAAATTAAGCAATAATTGCGTCCTACCACTTCCAGATGGCCCAATTATTATCATTCTAATAGAACTCAGTAGCGCTGGGTGACGCTTAACTGGTTCCTGTTTTCGTGTCGCCGAAAAGTCAATTATATCCATAATAATAAATAATATGAATTTATATTGTGTTCAATGCAAGGCACCCACCCCCACCGTTGGATTAACAACAACAATAACAAAAAATAAAAAACGCGCACTGACAGGTAAGTGTGAAAAGTGGCGGCACAAAAAATACAAATTTATTTTGTCTAGCACAAAGAAGGGAAGTGATATCGCTGCTTCGTTGGGAAGATTACCAGGGGCTCCAGGGGCGAAGCATCCTGGAGAAAAACACTTACCAGGATATAATTATTGTGGTCCTGGAACTCGACTTGATATCCGACTTGACGAACGAGATCAACTGCGACCTGGAGACTATCCAATAAACAAGATTGATCAAGTGTGTCACGTCCATGATGTTGCGTATAAAAGCAAGGATTTACAACAATGGCATCTCGCAGATGTGAAATTGATTCATGAGTTAAATTCTATACCTGATAAATCTCTCAGAGAAAAACTCGCTAGTTTTCTAGTGAAATCTGCTATGAAAGGTAAAATAATGCTAGGGGCTGGGTAATTAATTATATAATTATTATAATGGAATCGGTTTATTATAACCCAAGAGGATATTGGAAGGGCAAAGCAGCTATTAGTAAACTTGCTGAAGCAGCAAAAGTCTCATGTGCTGTTGCTGCAGCGTGGTTAGCACAACAGGCAATATGGCAAATCTATCTACGTTCACCTAAAAAAATTCAGTACGCATATTATTTATGTCAGTGTTCCCAATGAAGTTCATCAAGCAGATATTTTGTTTTTACCACATGATACCATTAAAACACATGGACGTCAATCACGCACATACAAATACGCATTAACTGTTGTTGATGTTGCAAGTAGATATAAAGAAGCGGAACCATTATCAACAAAAACAGCATCTGAAGTTGCATCTGCGTTTGAACGAATTTATCAATGAGGACCTTTGCGATGGCCACAGTTGCTACAAGTTGATCCTGGCAAAGAATTTCTCAGTGCAGTATCATCGCTGATGAAAAAGCATAATGTCAAAATCAGACAAGGACACACTACAATTCATCGTGATCAGGCAATAATTGAACGATTTAATCGAACACTCGCTGAATGGTTATTTTGATATCAGTATACAAAGGAAATAATTCAGGCATATACGAGATCTCGTGAATGGGTTGCAAGATTACCAAGCGCGATAGCTGCGTTAAATAATGAAATTACTCATGCAACTTCTATGAAACCTATTAATGCAGTCACAAAGAAACATATACCCCGTATCGATGTCTACGGACAACGACATGACTTTTCAAAACAGTCAGTGTTAGGTAATGTGACTGTCAGATATTTATCTGAACCTGGTGAACTTGAAGGGGGTAAAAAAAGAGCAACTGATCCTATCTGGAGTGTGACCACACATAAAATTTCTAGCGTAGTTAGATCCACGGGTAGAACTGCCATCTACAGACTGGATTCAAATGCTCCTCAGCGTGGATTTGTACGTGAACAATTACAAGTAATCCCTGAGGACACAAAATTACATGTTCACTTCTGTAAACTCGCACCTCTACGTCGATTACATTCAAGACAGGTCAGCATCACATTTTCGCGTGTGTGACCAAGATCACTATTAATTCTGTCTACGGTGAACTGTCTTGGATTATTACTCGAATATTCCCATTGCATATTACAGTTACAACTTGCACAATGATTATTCTGTCGTTGTTTTAGTGTCATAATTAATTCAGTATCAATATCAAAATTGCGATTATTTTTTTATCACATTGCTTATAACCAAATAGTTTTTCTCTTATTAAGCCAACAACAACTTCGTTGTCGTCGCTAGCAGTTTGATTATTATTTTCTGTAAAATTCATAATGACCCTGTGTAGTTGAGATATTCTTCTGACTCAAGACACTGCGAGATAAACTAAATTTGACCATTCGATTCTATCATCGACAATCCAGATATTTGTATCAGTAATAGTTAATCCTTGTGACAAATGAATCGTTATAGCGTATCCTAATTTCCATGGAGTTTTATCCATGATCAACGTGCTCTCAACAACATCAACATCAATCAAAACAGTATCATTCAATACAAGATTTCGTTTTTCATCTGTTCCTGGAATTTCAACTTCAATATTCTGTAGTCGAGTATCCGCTGGGCGATAACATAATGGTACGGGTAGATTTGAAAATTTTTCTTTATGTAACAGAAATAATTTCTCTTGCAATTCATCACAATTTTTCTACTTGCAACTATTAAATCATCTGGTTTCCATAAATTCCAAAAATCATTTACAGGAGTTTCCGGAATTATTTCACAGATATCTCACATTGTATTCTATCTGGCTGCAGTCTGATTAATCTTTTCAATTCTTTCAAAGGTTCATCAATAGCTCTATGATCATTGGTTATCTCCTCATAATAATCCACAAACGTTTTTAACCACTCATGCGGAGACTGCCCAATGAAAGGTGGTGGTTGATCATGATCACAGCACATTATCACAGCAGTATTCTTTGTCAGTAACCAATCGAGAAATATTTTTTATGTTTCTAACAATACCATGTCTACTTCATCCCAAATAATATATTTAGGTATATATTTCTCACCCATTCGCTCAAGTGTCCACGTATCCCCGCACCATCTGAAGAAACCATGATAAGTTTGAGATTTTACTCCTCGTTCATTTATTTCTCTGGCTAGTCTATGTGTAGGTGTCAGAACAATCATATCAATGGAGTTCTTCAAACCTGTAACATCATTACGGCGAAATAATTCAATGGCACGTGTTGTTTTTCCAGAACCTCCAGGTCCATTGAGATAAACGGTTTTATGTCTGGCCACAGGATCAAACACAGATGGTGCCAATGATTTCAATATTTGATTATGATTGCTGTAATATATTTCCTTGATTTCAACGTCTGCAGATTCTGAATAGTCGAGTATATTTTCTTGTTTTATTCTCCATGATCCCCATTCGTCATTACCGAGTAACGGTTTTAGCAAATCTAAATACGCTTTATTTATATAAAATGAATCCGTGGCAACTCTGACAGTGTAACGAGGAAATCTATTTATTATTGATAATAAATTTATGGAAACGTAAGCGAGCATAGAAGATCTTAAATGTGTAAATTGCGGTGACTCACCATCAATATAGCTCACGATTGCCCCTAATTTAGACCCGTCTGATAAATAGGCATTACTCCGACTCATAAATGTATTTTTTTCCGTTGTATCAGCAATTATAAAATCGAGTTCAGCATCATCCATAATTAATCTTGTACACATTCGTTTATGATCATATGATCCTCCTTGAGTAAACTTACCGATTATTTTCCTACCAAGGTCTTTTGAAACTTTATTTTCATAATCAATTATATCAGGATTTTCATCACCTGACTCTGTCAAGGAATATTTCTCTTGTTGTGGTAACCAAACTTGTTTCTGCGGACGATACGATATAATGGTTTCACTTACTTTCAACGACGCTAAAATTCCAGTATCAAGCATATATCGTAATATTGGAGCCCAATATTTTTCTGAGAAATGTCTCCCAAACCAAACATAAATAATCGGATGCAGATTTTTTGCAAACTCGAATGACTCTATACGAGCAAATCCAGTTAGGTCAAAATTTGGTAAGAGTCCGTTTATCGCAACTCTGGTCATCTCGTGTGTGGGATGTCCGAATCTTTTAAAGTATTCAGAACATTCTCCGTATCCAAGAAAACTTCCAGGATAACACGCTACCACATCAACCGATATAATATCGCTATAATCGTATTTGGTATTCCATAATCCGCCGTGTCCATATTCGACACAACTGTGCTGGATGTCTTCAAGAAATTCTAATCATGTCGGTTTCCATGAATTTTTCTCTTAAGCAAAGTGAGCAGCAACCAATGGAACTGTAAAACAATTATTTAGTAATTGTTCAACTTCAGCATCATCAGAATTATATTTCAATGCAAGATTCTTCATTTTTTCGTGGAGAGATTCTTTATGGTAAATTTCTCCGTTAGGCCTTACAAATTGATCGTAATAAGAATCTGAACTTTGAAATAACCACACGGATACAGGGTCACTTTTACTAATATCATTGATAACGTCAAATATATAATCACTGTAAAATTTAACGGTTCTGTCTCGTGGAAATATTGTTACAGCATTAGTCCATGCATGTGCATTATGATCAATGATCATTATAGGAGTTTCATTTTTTGTATATTTCGGTTCGTACAAAATCTCTACGGTTAGTGTTTTTACTGTTATTGGAAATCTCAATTTCTTTTCTAGTTTAGCAATGTCACTGATAGATGCTCCGGTATCTTTAACTGTTTCTGCCCACGCATTTATTTTTTTACGTCTTAGATCCGTTAAACCGTTTCCACGCATTGCTTTTGAGAAATGTTCTATAACTCTCTCAGCTACGCAGTTTAGTCCCCTTGACAATTTCATTGGTTTGAGATTGTTAATGTTAGGTTTATCATTTCGCATATATATCGCATAAACAACTGCAGTTACAGGATACGCTCGTTCATAATACGGTTTTATCAATACCAGTCAATGTTCCTGGTTTTGATTTGTTATTTAATGTAACAGTATTATTTCCAGTATGAAGCCGTACTGGGTCACGTTTATCACGGATAATCCAAGTGTCATCATCAGTCTGCACAATAAATTTTACTAGAATAATATATCACTGATTGTCGAGATAGTTGATAATATTTCTACCTCGTTCGTCACGCATTCTAGCATCGACAACACCTTTGGCATCGTTTATGATCCTGAATGTGGACCAAGTATGAGCCGCACTGTCGTTGTGAAATTCTTTCTTGGCTTCACGGATACGATTGATTATATCGCTATTTATCAAAAGCCATATCTTGCATCGAAAAATTAAATTTAGATTTCTGTAGTTTATCAAGATCAAATCTTGCTCCCGCCGAGACGGCGGAAGGTTCAATTGCGGATAATCTCTCAAATTCCTCCATACTATAATTAAAGCAAATTTATGTTTAATAAAACTTTAATTATATATATAATGATTCAAACAAACAATAAGTGCAGATGGCTCATGATTGGTTATTCAACTCCTTGTAATAAATCATGTGCAAATGAATTCTGTGGTCAACATATGCAAATATCTTTTTATTTTTATCTGATTCAGAATATATTTTTTATATTTATATTCAGAATATAATTTATCTGATTCAGAAATATTTTTATTATAATAAAATTTTATTTTTTATGAAATTCGGTCAGATTTTCTAAATTTGACGGGTAAGTTACCCAACAAAATTGTGACTTTGATCTGATTTTCTGAATTTGATGGGTAAGTTGCCTAACAAAATTGCAAATTCAGTCAGTCTCTAAATTTGATGAGTAAGTTGCCTAACAAAATTGCGAATTCAGTCAGATTTTCTAAAATATTTTTATTTTTTATAAATATTAATTCAGAAATATATTTTTATTTTTGTTCTGATTCAGAAATATTTTTATTATAATAAAATTTTATTTTTTATGAAATTCGGTCAGATTTTCTAAATTTGACGGGTAAGTTACCCAACAATATTGTGACTCTCATCAGATTTTCTAGTGTTGACGGGTAAAATACCCAACAATATTGTGACTTTGATCAGATTTTCTAAATTTGACGGGTAAGTTACCCAACAAAATTGTGACTTTGATAAGATTTTCTAGCGTTGACGGGTAAATATACCCATCAAAATTGCGAATTCAGTCAGATTTTCTAAAATATTTTTATTTTTATTAAGAAATATATTTTTATTTAAACAAATAATTATTATATAATGAATCATGAAAACATCATATCAATTATTGCTGCTATTAAGCAATTGCAACACAGCTATATAAAAATATCTAATGAGCTTGATCCTGAAAAAATTATGAATGATTTTGAATCATTACAATTTCGAAAGTCAGAAGGTGGATACACGCTGCCCTCCGATTATAGATTCATAAAGTTGATCCAACAGGCAATGTTACAATCGCTGGCAGCAATCACGGATACGCAAGTGAAATTATTTGTTCCTCTTTTACATTCAATCGAAAAGGTTAGGTCAGAATAATCTCATGAATTCGAAATGAAAAGAATTGTACACGCTCGTATAAAACAGTTAAAAGATATTATGCCGACGGAAGAGTTACTGGCTAAAGATAAGGATGAGTGTAACTCTAATCATAGTGACGTTGACAACGAAACTAATAGTGTTGTACCAGAATAATTCATTTCTGATCCACTTCAAGGATAATAATCACGGGGTAAAAAAAAATAATTCATTGATAGATTTTTATGTGGATTCAGTATCATGATCAAACATACTAAACCACCGCGTTCACTTTTTTGTAAACTTTGTCTGAATTTGATGACAAAGTTGTTTTTTTTTTTTTGCTTGGTATTTTCCGTAACTACGTTATGGCAACGCACATACAGATTTACACTTAACGTCTCAGACCTGAGATTGAGCAAGTGGCCAGACTGGTCAGTAAGTTTGAAATGTATCTGCGATAAGAATGGATTATGACATTTTCGATAAACAACATTGATTGGTTCTGATACAATCAAAGCGCCTGGTGGGACTTGAGGGGTAAATGAATACAGAATGTATCCTTGTTGGGCCTGACTGGATTTTTCAGTGTCAACTTGATAACTGCTGTCGATGACATCGCATACTAGATTGACAGCAATCGTTGATGTGATATTATCGATGTCCGGCAAGACATGATGACCTTCACCGTACGGATTGTTGTGGTATCTTAAAATGTTAGCTTGCAGAGCTACTTTTCTCCATGATTCTAAAACTTTTGGAAAGTAATTATCGATTACATCGGTGAGTCTTTTTTTTAACCCGTCCGTGCTAAATTCTGGTATCATAAATGTTTGGAGTTTTTCTCTGGTTATTTTATAATGATCAAGAAATGGTATCGCAAGTGGATGATTTAGGTTCTCATTTAATCTTTCGATGAATTCTACGACGATAGCTCTGTTGGTATAGTTTATATCGGATCTAATTTTATTTAAGTGTATTATTGTTTCAATAATCTGTTATTTTACGTCATCGTTGTAGAATTGCGACAGTGACAAAAATAGATTTTCTAGATCAGTAATTTTATGTTTATATTTACGATTAGCATCAGCAGAAAAATATCTAATTTCGTAATCACTAAAAGATTTTTTTTTCCTCAAACCCCACAAATGTATGCATAATTATAGGATATTTTGTTCCATCACTGTCAGTATTAGTTTGTGATGGAACGAATGAAAAATAACCGGGGTTATCTAGAATATATTGTGAATATTCTGATCTTTTTTCATCTCGTCATGGTTCTGAAGTCCTTGATAAACAGGTTCAACTTCAGGCCATCCTAACACAGTTCTAATCGAACTCTGATATATGTCCACAGCGTAATCCAGTGATAATATTTCAACGGCCGATGACAGCGTTGGTTCGTGAACAGTAATGGCTATCTCTGATTCTTTTCCTGTAATGGATTTAATTCTGCATTGAAATTCTTCATTGATCTGTTCTATTTCATAACTGCCCATTAGAATACTGACTACTTGCCAATCAGGAGTTCCAACGGGTTTATTTTTATTTGCAAATACTAATGAAATATTCAGTTGTAGTCCACCGAATGATTATGACCTAATATTTGGCCAACTATAATAAACCCGTAATTGTGCTAATGCAATTTCTTTAGCTGGAATTGCGGTCGGAAAATTAATACTGAATTCAGGATTAGTTGAACTCGCCGATATCATTGTGGTTTTTACTGGAGCAGTATTAGTGACGATCTGTTGTAATAATTCCAATGACGTTGTCATTATTATACTATTATTATTTTAAATCCTGTTCAGGAATTTTTTCATCAAATACTTCATTGTAAATCTTTATTATAATACTGAATTCTTCGTCAGATATTATTCCATCATTGAGCGACGATGAAATCATCGATGATAATTTTGAATATGCTACAGTTGCAGTATGTAATTTCATCGTGTACTCGTTCAATTTTTCATTTGTACATGTATTTATCGTTTTCGCGATAATATTAAATATTCCAGCGATAGTGGTTGACGATGAAACAATGATTGTTACAACAATCAGCGATGTCATCGTCAACGCTGATAATACTACGCCGGTTCCAGCAACAATCACGGAAACCGAATAAACAATAACATCAACGACAACAGCACATCTATGATATTTCTTTATTTTTGCTGTATAATCATTGATGATGGTTTTTAGTTTATTCTGCCATGTTGTTACTTGATCGTATCTGTATCACTGAACATCTATCATTATAATTTACTGAGTAATTAATTGAAGTGTTTCAGCTACAAATTCCAGACACCACCAGTAAGACGCCAAGGTTAATATTTTATCAGATGGTTCCAGTATAAATTCTTCTTCGGCATCTTTATTTAACACTACAGACACAATTCCAGAAAAAGCATTGATTGAATGACGCCATGGAAATGTAGTAAATATCCTAAATTTTTCTTTACTGAATACGGACAGCCTGTACACACCAGTTACTTCTGCTGTATGTTTGATAGTGTTATCGCTTGGTGTCCATGTTGATGATCCCAATGATACTGTGTACACGATATTACTAATTTGTCCGTGTGAAATTTTAATGAGATTAGTTTTTTGAACGATATTAGGAATTCCACTGACAATATCATTCAGTTTCGTGTTAACGTCTGCGAGTTTATCAACGGTTGGTGTACTTCCAAAAAATTCATTAGTGGTTCTGTTCACATTTCTGCGAAAATTCATAAACAGTTGTACATGATTAAAAAATTCAGTTCTAAATGCAGTCATTCCATCATTGATCGTCGACAATGAAGTTGTCACTGGAATTTCCTTATCATTGACATATTTTTTTGTTGCAGCGTCGAGATTATCTGTTGGTTGTCCGACATTAATAATTTTATTGTTATTCATGTTAATGATGCCATTCATTATATCACCAGCTTTTAACACTTGTTCACTTATGCTATCTCGGATCAACGACGGACTAACAACACTAGGAACAAGTCTGCCCTCTTTGTCGTATACAGCAACAAGACCTTCTCACGATAATCAATTACGAATAATAATATCATTGATTGAAATATTACTCGTCTTCAATTTTCCTTCACGGTTTTGAAATACAACAAGTTCGTTTGGATCAATGTTGGCAAGATTGAGCATGTCAGATAATTCATCACTGATCTGTTTTGTTACTTGCTTGAGTAAGTCTTCACCTGGTTCTTGTTGGGTTTTTTTAGTTTTAGTTGATCTTCCGTAAATATCTACCATTATATGATTAGCAATTATTTAAATCATGATGCTGTCATGGCACTCGTATATTCGTGTACAGCATTATGAGGTGGTTTTGCTGATCTTGATACAGCATCAAGTACTGCTAGTGCTTCACAGCCACATATCGGCGGGTCGGTTATTTTTTATGTTGGTAGCATTGAATACCAGAGTGGAATACTCTGAAGTCTGTCGATATATTTTAAAAATTCTTTTGGTGGTGCCAATCCGTATGAATCGAAATAAACAATACCCCATGGATCAATTGCATATGCAACCCAGTGAGTGCCACGACCAGAGCTTTCATCATGATTAATAATACCTGTTTCAATCAGATTTGGATTTTTCGGTAATTGATCATGGATAAAAACACCTCTGAAATTCTTTATATTTAGTTGCTTAGCAGCATCGAGTAAATCAAAATTAGACATCAGAAAAATCAACGAGTCCCTGGAAGTTTTAATCCTTTTCCGTATCGAGACCCTGGAAGTCTCAGACCGTGACCGTATACTGGGCCTGATAATCTCAGACGGCCCGGATGTGGCACATTTGGTGCTCTTAGACGTCTTCCGTGTTGTTTTGCCCGCGATCTTTTTTTTAAGTTTTCTGCGTGTATAATTCCTTTTCCTGTTGCTTTCTTTAATGCCATTCCAGCAGAAGTTCCAACTGCACCTAATGCTGCAGCCTTTGCAACAGCTGGAGCAGCAGCAGCTATTAACGCTGGGATAGCTGCAAGAAGTGGAAATATACCACCTGTCTTAACGATGTCGCTGATAGCACCCGCAGAAAGATTTACTCGTATACCTTTCTTTGATTGTTTGGCTTCATTGAAATGCTTGAACTAGCGTTCTGTCAGAGATAATTTACTTTGGCCACCTGCGATTTATTCTTGTTTTAATGATTTTTTTACTCCACATCAATTCGCTGATGCCAACTGAAGTTTTTTAATCTGACCAGGAGTCAGACTGACACTAACATGATGATATGACATTTATAATCTTATTCATGATCTAATTACATGTTTTCTACTGGCACATCAATAACTCTCATGCGACCACCAGCACCTTCAAGTAACATTGTTTTATCGCTGAGTATAACGGCGATTGCTCTATAATTAGCAATAGGTCCTCGTGTAACACGAGCTCGAAAGTGTATGTCAACGACGGACTGTCTAAACAAATCCAAATGTTCCAGCGAAAAGTAATAGATCGGATACAGTGTTGTAAAATCCCGCTGTGATATTTGTAAACCAGTATCAATATTTTGATCACGTCCCATAAACGTCATCAGACGATGATACGCACATGCAACACTGTTTTGTTCAAAATTTAACAAAATATCCTCGGCTGGTTCTTGATGTCCATTTATCCTCAAAGAAACCTCAGTAACGCCGAGTTTGTCAAATATCATAATACTTTTTATTTGTAAGTTTACTCACATAACATCTTGAAGTGCAACAAATATATGTCGCGGTGCAGAGACACCTTGCTGTGATGCTATTTGCCATGTAAATAAACTATTAATGTTACTCTGGATAGAATCCGTGGTCATTGTTAGCCATGACAACGATGACTTACCACCGCTTTCCATAAAAGAAAGTAGCAACTGTTCTTCAGATATTGCTGGTGTCATTACTGGCATCCACAATGAAAGTTTTGTTAAAATTACTTTACCATGAAGCGCTCTAGTTGAAGCATCATCAGCTCCTTCAGCATGCCATACTGCATCATCGTCAGTATTTTTTCGTACGAGTACAATTGTGTGCTTGGCTCCAAAAATAACCTTTCTAACATTTCTACAAAATCCAAAGATGTGTGACAATGGAATCGCACATGAAAATCTTTCATCGTTGCCCAGCATTAATCGACGTGTTAAAAATCCCAAGTTGAAATTTTCATTCACTGATACAACTGTATCCCCAGCTGCATTTAATGTTACATTTCTGTTTTCTGGATGATCAGTTGTATCCTTGACAAACATCATGGATGGACCAGCCGATCTTGAGTAATCATCGCTGTATCTTGCAAGACCAAGAATCGTTGTGGCAACGTCGACAACGTTATGACAGATCTCAATCTCTCGTCTATCAATATTATATGCTGCACTTTTAAATAACGCCATAATACCATTATTGACAAAACCAACTCGATCACCAATTCCATAATCCGTATTATCTAATTTTAAAAGTCTACCTTCAACTTCAATAAATGCCTCAGCAGGTAAGAAATATCTGCTTGCATCCTGAACTTGTAATTCAATTCTTCCACGCTCGTCATGTACACGTGCATCATAAGAATAATATTCATAATCACGTACCGATTCATCTTTGAGAACCGGTGCATCCATGTCAAATGCGGGATCAGATATGCGTTTGAACATCATTATTATATTTGTTATCGTTTAACACGAAAACCACTTCCCGCTACCAGACTAGCGGTTATATTTTTTTCTTTTTCACCAGCCAATGACGCTAATTTTTTATTTGCGGCTTGATTTATTATTTTACTAACGTTTGCAGGCATCACTTCAGTGCTGGGTAATTTTACTGGCTGAAGTTTTCGTCGTATTAATCGTGCTAGTCCATCCTTGATTGCAGAGAATGCTTTACTGGCAACATCACCAACAGCACCAATACCTTTTTCACGAACAACGTCAATAGCTTTTATTCCTAGTTACTTTGCAATCGGTATTGCTTTTGGGGCTATCCTTCTAAATAAACCCTGAATGACATCACCAAATCCATCTCCGTAAAATGTCTTGTATACAGGTAATCTTGAATTTACCACCCTGACCATAGTTGGTCCACGTTGAGCAGCGTGTATGATCATCTATTATGATAATTATATCTAACTGTTTAATCACTGTGATAATCATCGGTAATTTCATTAATGAGAGACCGATATACGCCAACATCCATGATCCCACCTGTAAATAATCGTTGACAAATAGCAGCTGCTTCATTAATGATTTCTGGAGAATTATTACCGGCTCGTTTTCCACCAATCAGAATTTCTAATCTGTCCACGTCGGCAAAGAAGTTGTTAGGACAAGTAACAAGACCACTTCAATTTATAGCTGGAAGTGGCACCCGGGACATCATAGAATTCTTCTTCCTCACCTGTTGTTCCCACTGCTTTTTTCTTCCTTGATTTTAATTTCCTTTCTGCTTTTGTTTTTTCAAGTTGCTCTTTCATTTCCTCTTCTTTTTGTTTTCTTGCTTGCTTTTCTTGTTCAATATGCTCTTTCACTGTCTGGTTAAAAAGATCAAACTGATTAACATCTTCCTCAGATCTGATCTGCGGAGTATCAGCAACGATACGATATATATCCTTGACCCAATCGCCAGATGTCAAAGTATTAATATATTCAGGTTTCACGTATTTTTCTCTATGATGATATCCATACGCGGCAATATTTAGTAATTTATCTGGGTTTTTGATAGCAGCAATACCCTCAGGCGTAAATTTATCTGCTATTTTGGTTTTGATTTTTGGTGGTTCAGGTTGTGGTTGAATTTCAGGTAGTGGTTAAGGGAGTTGCCTGGGTGGTGGTCGAGAGGTTCGAAGACTCCCAGCAATATCGGCAGGCAATGTTTCAAGAGCTTTTTGTGTTGTCTCAGTTGCTGAAACAATTTTCTTTGTTGGTTCGGTAATTGGTTTAAATAATTGTTCTGCGCCTTCTGCAA
This sequence comes from Megalonaias nervosa, assembly GCA_016617855.1. NCBI lineage: Eukaryota > Metazoa > Mollusca > Bivalvia > Unionida > Unionidae > Megalonaias > Megalonaias nervosa. Next base: position 85,530 of record JAECUM010000247.1, on the reverse strand, counting down.
ATTCTTCTTGTGTCTGCTGACGCGCTTGTAATTGTTGTCTGACAGAATCACGGACAGGTAGATATTTCTTGATTGCTTCTAGTCGTTCTCGAGCTAGTCTAGCTAGGTGAGCTTCACCAATCATTATTGATATAACAATGATTTAATTACAGCAGCAGAGAGGGTGGACTGACAAAAATGACACGCACAAGCACATAAACGAACACGCAGAGCATTTACAAACACAGGTGTCACAAAAAGTAACAGCGTAAATAACCCACGTAGAGAGAATCTCAATTCAGTTAGAGGTTCTGGTTTAGAGTTATTGACCTTATATTTTTTTCCTTATATAGTTTGATTTTCATGTTTAAATATATTTGTTCGAAAACTAATTTGTAAGGTTCAGCCTCTCTGCTGCTTTTGAAGATGCAGACATTATACACATCATATTGGAATATGACTGATTCAGACATTATGACCATGATGCAGACATCATACACATTATATAGGAATATAACAATGACGCAGACATCATACACATCATATTGGAATATTACTGATTCAGGCATTATACACATCATATAGGAATATGACTGATTCAGACATCATACACATCATACTGGAATATGACCATGATTCAGACATCATACACATCATATTGAAATATAAATGATTCAGACATCATACACATCATATAGGAATATGACTGATTCAGACATCATACACATCGCATAGGAATATGACCTTGATGCAGACATCATACACATCATACAGAAATATGACTGATTCAGACATCACAACACATCATACAGGAATATGACCATGATGCAGACATCATACACAACATATAGGAATATGATTGATTAAGACATCATACACATCATATAGGAATATGACCATGATGCAGACATCATACACATTATATTGGAATATGACTGATTTAGACATCAAACACATCATATAGGAATATAACCATGATACAGACATCATACACATCACACAGAAATATGACTGATTCAGACATCATACACATCATACAGGAATATAACCATGATGCAGACATCATACACATTATATTGGAATATGACTGATTCAGACATCATACACATCATATAGGAATATAACCATGATACAGACATCATACACATTATATTGGAATATGACTGATTCAGACATCACAACACATCATACAGGAATATGACCATGATGCAGACATCATACACATTATATTGGAATATGACTGATTCAGACATCATACACATCATATAGGAATATAACCATGATGCAGGCATCATACACATCATATAGGAATATGACCATGATGCAGACATCATACATATCATATAGGAATATGATCATGATGCAGACATCATACCTATCACATAGGAATATGACTGATTCATACATCATAGTACATCATAGACATCATATAGGAATATAACCATGATGCAGACATCATACCCATCACATAGGAATATGACTGAATCAGACATCATACACATCACATAGGAATATAACCATGATGCAGATATCATACACATCATATTGGAATATGACTGATTCAGACATCATACACATCATACAAGAATATTACTGAATCAGACATCATATACATCATATAGGAATATGACTGATTCAGACATCATACACATCATACAGGAACATAACCATGATGCAGACATCATACACATCATACAGGAACATAACCATGATGCAGACATCATACACATCATATAGGAATATGACTGATTCAGACATCATAGACATCATACAGGAATATAACCATGATGCAGACATCATACACATTATAGAGGAATATAACCATTATGCAGACATCATACACATCATATAGGAATATGACTGATTCAGACATCATACACATCATATAGAAATATGACTGATTCAGACATCATACACATCATATAGGAATCTGACCATGATGCAGACATCATACACATCATACAGAAATATGACTGATTCAGACATCATACACATTATATAGGAATATAACTATGATGCAGACATCATACAGAAATATGACTGATTCAGACATCATACACATTATATAGGAATATAACCATGATGCAGACATCATACACATCATATAGGAATATAACCATGATGCAGACATCATACACATCATATATGGAATATGACTGATTCAGACATCATACACATCATATAGGAATATAACCATGATGCAGACATCATACACATCATATAGGAATATAACCATGATGCAGACATCATACACATCATACAGGAATATGACTGATTCAGACATCATACACATCATATAGAAATATGACTGATTCAGACATCATACACATCATATAGGAATCTGACCATGATGCAGACATCATACACATCATACAGAAATATGACTGATTCAGACATATACACATTATATAGGAATATAACCATGATGCAGACATCATACACATCATACAGAAATATGACTGATTCAGACATCATACACATTATATCGGAATATAACCATGATGCAGACATCATACACATCATACAGAAATATGACTGATTCAGACATCATACACATTATATAGGAATATAACCATGATGCAGACATCATACACATTATACGGAAATATGACTGATTCAGACATCATACACATTATATAGGAATATAACCATGATGCAGACATCATACACATTATATAGGAATATAACCATGATGCAGACATCATACACATCATACAGAAATATGACTGATTCAGACATCATACACATTATATAGGAATATAACCATGATGCAGACATCATACACATCATATATGGAATATGACTGATTCAGACATCATATAGGAATACGACCAGGATTCTGACAACATACACATCATACAGGAATACGACCAGGATTCCGACAACATACACATCATACAGGAATATGACCTTGATGCAGATATCATGCACATCATATAGGAATATGACCATGATGCAGACATTATTTACACCATATGGGAATATGACCATGATTCTCAATAGAAGTATCTATTAATAGAAGTATTAAATGTTCCAACTTAGTCAAAATAGGTATTTCTATCTGACTCTGGCCAAATTTGAAGGTTTTTTTTAGCCATGCATATTTATTTTTGCTTAAGTTCAAACGTTACTAAATGTTGTCAAAATTGCTTATCTATATGCATGTTGAAATAATAACCTACTACACAGACAAATAATGGCCCATAAAGTACTTCCCCAATGAGTTTGCTACATAAAGTCCTCTGCAAATTGCCATGATTATATAAGGCCAAAAAAATGGCCCATAAAGTACTTCCCCAATGAGTTTACTACATAAAGTCCTCTGCAAATTGCCATGATTATATAAGGCCAAAAAAAATGGCCCATAAAGTACTTCCCCAATGAGTTTGCTACATAAAGTCCTCTGCAAATTGCCATGATTATACAAGGCCAAAAAAATGGCCCATAAAGTACTTCCTCAATGAGTTTGCTACATAAAGTCCTCTGCAAATTGCCATGATTATATAAGGCCAAAAAAATGGCCCATAAAGTACTTCCCCAATGAGTTTGCTACATAAAGTCCTCTGCAAATTGCCATGATTATATAAGGCCAAAAAAATGGCCCATATAGTACTTCCCCAGTGAGTTCACTACATTCTTTCAAGTCCTTTGTAAATCACCATATTATATAAGGCTAGAAATGGCCCATACAGTATGTCTCCATTGAGTCCAATGCACACATGTATTGTAACGTACATTTAATTTGTATTATTTGTTGACTTTTCTTATGGATTATATATCATATACATTTGTAGTTAGTACCTGATCTTATCCAAAATAAAGTTCACTGTGTACCAGACCAGTGACATTTATTTTGTAAACAACAGCATCCATAGCTAAAAAAATTTGTATGATTGTGGACTAAAATTTCAGATCATTATTAATGTAAACATGTTTACCTGAATTTGAGTTAAAAGATACAGTCATAATTCTGACCTCAGAATGTTCTAGAATGGAAAATTCCATTAAGGGATGGAGTATTTCCAGAAAATGGTAATTGCAACCTATGTGAAGTAGAGGGCTATATAATTTTGTTTATCTAAAATCGATTCATTCTTGCCTTAACATCTTGAAGCAGAATCAATCTTGTTGTTGTGTTCAGATTTTCGTTGGGTAGAATTAATTATTTAAATTATTATTCACTGGAAATGCAAAGTGCTTATCAATAATATTCATGGACTGGAACATTAATTTGGAATTATGCTGAATTCAGAGAAGAATAATTTTTGGACTACATTATTGTATACATCAAAAGATTGTTAGCACATCATCGCAATTCAAGCCACTGGCACATCACCACAATCAAGACTACAGGCACATCAACACATTCAATATTGGATCTTATTTGGAATACCACTGGAATTCAGTTTAAACTTCATATATTTAGAATTGTAACAAAACTTTTAGGACTATTTGAGATTTAATTCACAATAATATAAGTTCTATTTGAAAGTTTCACTTTGTATTCAGGGAAATAAATTATTTGTTGAGTTGACAAAACTCATTGGTTTTCACTCTTTTCTATTACTTAGTTTACGACAATAGAGTTGTAACAGTACTTTAAAGTTCTCTATAAATCACCACGATTATATATGGGCAAAAATTGGCCCATATAGTATGTGCCCAGTGAGTTCATTACATACTTTAAAGTCCTCTGTTAATCTTCAATGGGTAAATACTAAAGATTTCAAAGGAACAACTGTGCCATTAAGTGAGAATATTCTAATTTTTTAAACAATCAAATCACTTCACATATTACCTGATGGCTTGAGTCTGTTTGTCTTTGTCAACTAAAGTGATACAGAACTGACTTTATCGACTGCCCCTACCTGAAATGTGAGCTGAGATGTGATTTCATAGTCCAGAGCACTCTGGTTGTTGACACGTATTAGTACAGAGGACTCCGAGAACACTTCGCTTGGCTGTGGGGTGAAGTCAGAGTAGTGTCTCCCATCCTTTTCTAGAAACATCTCAAAATGACTGTTAGATCCCTGGATGAAAACAAACAAAAACCCATCATAAATAAATATTGCCATGACAACTGTCTATAAGTTTTAAGAAATATTTCCTTGTACAGAATTATAATCATATTTGGTTAGTGTTTTTAGTATAGAAAGCTTACACTGAAAAGAGTTACTGAATATTTTACAGATTGTACAAACACGAGGCACCTGACTGAGCTCCCATCTAAATTTATCTAATTCTGCATTCCATGGCAATCATAAATGAAAACACTATTACTGTATCATTTTCAGTTAAAATTCTAAAATTTTGAATAAAATTTTGTATTTTGATGATATACCTGCCAATCTTCCAGACATACATGTATGGTAGAATTTTAAAAAGTACCTGATAAAGGACTCCAAAATTTCTAGATTACTGTAATGCGTATATATTTCCAATGACTGACTACTGTTCAGCAATATGGGGAAACTGTACTAGTTTCCAACAAGACAGGAAACACAAGCTTTAAAAATGAGCATCATGGCTGATTCTTGATGTCCCCACTGATGCAATGTCATCAAACATGTGCACAGAAAGAAAATGGTTAAGAAATGACATGAGAATAAATTTTGTGACAGCAGATCTGGTTTTTAAATGTATAAAAGGAGACATTCCAGTGTACATAATTAACCCTTTACATCATGCAAGCGCCTTTGGATGCCTCTACTCCATTCTCATGGAAGGGCCTTTGTACGCCTCTACCCAATTTGCATGTAAGTGCCTTTTGACGCCTCTACACCATTCTCATGGAAGCGCCTTTCAATGCCTGCTGTAAACATCAGCCATTTTGAGCGGGTTTTCATAGCGCCACCTTCAGGGAAAATGCCTATTAGATACTATATTCATTGGTGTGAATGACCATTATGTCAGATCACATGGTCGCTGTTTAAGTTCTGGTCGAAATCTGCTGTTTAAAGTAACTGGGTCGTATTCTCCACGCTCCAAAATGGAGGTCGTGGATTTCGTTCACTACTTACTTGAGCTTTCACGATTAGAATCACAACTATAAAGCTTCAATAACTTAGGTAAAGGCTCTGATATTGATGTAGGCAGCAATTAGTTTTTATAAATTATCAAATTCAGATGATTTAGTGATGCTGATGCAAAGAACTTGTAAATTTTGAGTATGAGAAATCACAGTTACAATTGGTCACATGGCTTCAATGACTTGACGGTGAATGAGTTCTCTCAAGATTTTAAAGCACATAAAAAATTCTTCCGTAAAAAATAATTATACAGCTATAATGATCAGATTTTACTCCTAAACCTTTCCATACATGTGTACCAAAAATGTAAAATGGTTAAAATTGCTGTTAAATGTAAATATACTACACTGCTTAACAGTTATCAGGCAGGCCTATGTGTATGGAGTCGAAGAGATAATAGGTGTTCTATTTATAGCGCACTGCACTGGGTAACTTTGCTACATGTATATCGAAGGGCTAAAAAGCCATACACTATATGAGGTAAAGGGTTAAGTGATTCCACAAGACATCTTCTCCATATAATCTAGGATCAAATTTCAACAATTTAAAATTACACAAACCTTGCATTGAATAATTTAGAGGAAGTCTACAGTATTCAGGGGCTAAAATATGGAACTCACTTTCTGCTAACGTTCAATCTGCAATTTTGTTGTTAAATCATTTTAAAACAATGTACATGCAGTATTTCAAACTCACATATTAACAAATAACTAGAAAAATATAACTTGAGTTCTGGGATTTATCGCAATGTTATGCTTCAAATTTATCATTTGCTTCTTTCGAATCTGTTATATTAGCATATTTATAAAAGTATGTATAAATTCAGTTTATGAACATCTTCTATTTTTGTACCTATGTTCTTTTATGAAAAAGGATAATGCTGATGTAAACATTACTGCATGCCACATTTTTGCAGAATAACTCTGAAGGTATATCTAAGCAGAACTGATCAATAATTGCTATGTACCTTGCTGAAAGTCATTTTCAAAACATTGTTATTAGGGAGATGAAACAAAAATTTTTATATGCAGTTAAATCCTCTGACTTTCATATTAAATGTATTTTAGGATGTATTTGTAGATTTTGTTTGGGGTTTTCTGAGACTCAGTGTTTTGTTGTCCCAAAGTGGCATCATGCACTCATATCAGCTGATAGAAAATGACTGGAAATTCAAATGTGAATAAAAGAAAGAAATGAACTACTTTCCATGAAGCGTACTCTTTCAAATAAGAAATAATTACCAGACTTAGTGCTGTCATGTATCATCACACACATGCTACCTTGGAACCAGAATTATTTCTTTAAAAAAAGACAAATAAAACAGCCCATGCAATCTTTCTGAAAATTTGTTTTTGGTTCCTAAGCATTCATTTTGCACTTATTAAAGACTTGATGGTACTGTTCTTCAAACATGCTCAAAGATCTTGTTGGATTTTTCTCATATTTTTCTAATCTTTTGCAACTGAATTTCTTATTAAGATCACAATTCTGGAACATTTCTTTACACAGGTCTTCCATGGTTCCCACGCTTTTCTAAAGATAAATTTCCAGGTCATTTCCAGGGTTTTTCCAGAATGAAATTAATTATTTTCAAGATTCACATATGGCCATTAGTGAATGGAATTAAAATACATTTTAGATCATAAAATATTCATTTTCTAAATCTAAAGATGTTTCTCATTCAAGACTCTCCAAAGCATATAAGTCAGAAAAGATGATCATGTACAAAACCAAAAACGTATCACACGAAACAAGTTTGACTACATTCCTATAATTTGGCATGTAAAGTCATTTCAATGTACAGAATACAATTTCTGACTTTACTTTGCTGACCTGCATTATTTTGCTATGTGGAAACAACATAATGAACATAAATTAGTTTTGTTTCCTTTCAAACCTTTAATTCTAAAGAATACTATAGCAATCTATATGTATGTTATACAACTAAACATTTCCTGTCACAGTATGCAAAAAAGAAAAACAGTAAAAGCCGAGTATTAGAATCTTATCTTGAAATGAAAAAAGTTTAACCCTAAATTTATGTGTGCCAATAAAATCCCAAACAAGACTTTTCAAATGACCTACACTCCTTATGACAATTTTATTAAAAATCCATCATTAAAATTTTTTTACAAAAGGGTTGATTTACATTTTGACAAAAGACATTCAAAATTATACATTGCTGTATAAACAAGTACTGAATTTTCTGTAAAATCAACTTGTCTTCCTGTGATTCGATAACCAGTCCCCAAAGCTGTATTGATACAGGGGCTCCTATCTTTTTTTAAAATATAAAACAACGGACGACAATTTCTCATTTCTCCTGCGTTCTATTCAAGATCTGAAACCAACGTTTCAAGCTACATCTCACTGTGTAATAGTTTTGCACGAAAGTTCAGCACAGAGATTCAACATTTTTGGACAATAAATTTCCCTTAAAACAAATAGCATTCCGTTTTCTAATCTGGGTTTCCTCCAAATATTCCACCCCATTTTTCACATTTGGACATTTAGGTAGGGGTGTGGGTCAGAGCAATTGCATATCAAAAATTTAGAATGGAGTCGCTAATACCAGCGGGCCTAGCAAATTTAAACTACATTATACCTGCATGAAATCGATAGGAAAATGATTCATTTTCTCAGAAATGGTAAGTCCTATATTCTTTATGTCTTTAATCCTCTGACAGACCAGACTCAACAACAGCATAGATGAAACCTGACCCTGCGCTTGCCATTTGCATTACTAGTCACATGACTTCATGAATCTCAAACAACTACATCTGCATCCAATAGTCACGTGATATCAACAACACGCTCCATTTTAATGCTGTTGTACAAAAATTAAATTATATTAAATGAAAGTCAGATACCTTTTGTAAAAACCAGAAAGAACATATAATTCTCAACGTATTTATTTAGAGAACAACAAGAAACCGGTCGCTGTCTCAGCAATCTGGCCAGTAAGATTCATCAACCCATCACATGATCACCAATCACATTCATCAATCACGTGAAACAAAAAAACCCCGGTAGTTGTTCACAGAATAAATGTAAAGAATTTTGTGTTCTTTCATTTTTGTGCTTTTATTACAAGCAGTATACAACTTTTATTTAATGTTTTATTTTTTTCTATAAAATTTGAAAATGTGGGTTGTGAGATTTGTGTACTCATGCAACTAGCAATGCAAATCCAAGTACCAGATCAAATTTCATGAACGCCATAGTTTTTTTGTCTTGTCTTTCAGCAGATTAAGGACATAAGGATTTTAATACTCTCAATTTCTGAGAAAATAAATAATTTTCATATCGATTTCATGCAGGTATGACTCGATTTAACAAAGAATTTAACACAAGCCATCTGGTCAGTGGCTAAGCTGTACTGCCACCATGTGTGCCTCTTGTGATGCTAGACTGGTTTTCATACCTTCCAAGTAAAGAAACATAAGGATATCGAGCAGTCTGTGGAAAAAATCTGCTAGACAAATCTAACGCACTTATTCTTTGGACTGACTCAACACATGTGTACAGCAAAAGATCCATACTGCAACCTCCGAATATTCTGGTCAGGACTCAATAAATTTAACATCAGTTCAGTTACAACTCAATTACCTAACTGTATTGGGCGTCATTTGGTGGCAGAAAATTCCAGGGTTTTTTCTGACTTTCATCAACATTTTAAAAATTCAAGGACTTTTCATGGTCGGAAAAAAAAATTCATTTCTCCCGGCTTTTTCCCCAATTTCCCGGTAGCTTGGGAACCCTGGTCTGCTACAAATTATGAAATAGGAAAAAGTACTTCAGCTCATGTGACATGGTCTCTCAATCATTTAAATAAGTTATTTCTTTTGGGACTAAACTCTACATTCATGCATTGTACCGATGTTTGGTGGTGTTACTATGTTGATGCAGGTTGTACACTCCAGAATGACAATGTCGATATGTAAATTTAACCAACCAGGAGTTCTAAAATTTTGTTTTGCTAGGACTTGCTCCATTCACAGATGCATCATTTCTTCCCTGAATCACAGTTTGTTTTGACATTCTGCCTTCAAAAATTAATTACAATTCTATACTATTTCAACTATTGTAATTATCATGTTTTGGATTTAATTCATGGAGTAAAACTGGCCTTCAAGGAATACTACAGCTGATCATGTACTACTAGCCACTAATCTTTAATAAAGATGTCTAAAACATTCTTATTAAGGTAACTAAGTGTAATAACTTTGTTTTAATAAAGATTTCTTAAACATTCTCATTACAGTAATTAAAAGTGTAATAACTTTGTTTTAATAAAGATATCTTAAACATTCTCATTAAAGTAATTAAGTATAATAACTTTTGTTAAGGCTTCTGAGCAGGAGGGAGCACCACAGAACAAATCTTCAATCTCAGACTCCTTTGCGAGAAATACCTTCAGCACCAGCAGAATCTTTACACGTCTTTATAGATTTCAAAAAGGCCTTTGATAGGGTATGGCATCCAGACTTATGGGCAACTATGAGGAAGTACAACATCAGCTCAGACCTGGTGCAGGTTGTTGAGCACCTCTATGACAAAGCCACCAGTGCTGTCCTCATCAATGGCAGCAGAGGAGACTGGTTGCGAACAACAGTTGGAGTCAGACAGGGATGTATACTGTCACCTACACTCTTCAACATTTTCTTGGAAAGGATCATGGAGGATGCCTTGCATGACCACAAGGGCACTGTCAGCATCGGAGGAAGAACAATCACAAACCTCTTCGCAGATGATATTGATGGTTTAGCAGCAGATGAAAAAGAACTGGCTGACTTGGTTGAATGCCTCGACACAACCTCCACAGCATACGGTATGGAGATTAGCACTGAAAAAACCAAACTGATGACAAATAACACCAATGGCATCAGTGCAGAAATAAAGGTCAGTGGATAGAAGCTGGAAAGAGTCACAAGCTTTAAGTACTTGGGATCAATTATCACAGACGAGGGCTCCAAACCAGAACTACTTTGCAGGATTGCCCAGACAACAGCAACAATAACAAGGTTGAGACCAATATGGAAAAATACCAACATTGCTTTTGGTTCCAAAACAAGGCTGATGCGCTCGATTGTCATATCTATCTTTCTGTATGCTTGTGAAACATGGACACTCACATCAGATCTACAAAGAAGGATTCAAACCTTTGAAATGAGATGCTACCACAAGATCTTGGGCATCTCATACATTGACCATGTAACCAATGAAGAAGTCCACAACAGAATCCAACGAGCCATCGGATCCTATGAAGACCTCTTGACCACTGTAAAAAAAGCACAAACTGAAGTGGTACAGTCATGTCTCAAGATCATCTGGACTGGCAAAAATAATCTTGCAAGGCACAGTGCGAGGGTGCAGAAGAAGAGGCAGACAGAAAAAGAGGTGGGAAGACAACATTAAAGAGTGGACAGGCATGGGATTTGGAGATTCCCAAAGGGCAGTAGAGAACAGGGAAAGATGGAGAGAATTGGTTGCAAAGTCAACTGTGGTGCCCCAATGACCTCTTGGGTTAAGGGATTGATGATGATGATGATGCACAACTCTTTGATTTCCCTAGCCTCAAATAAATTTGGTTGTTCTACTTCATCAACTTTGCCTATGCAAATTAGCCAAATGAGCAGTGCTGAAATGATTTGCAACAAAAAATTTCAGTTTTCCAAATGGATTAATCATGGCTGTAAGTGTTGATAAAAGCTACAGATTATGTGCATATTCACAGAATCAAGAGTGGTTTCCAATCTATGTATCTGCCTCTTGTTTCTTTCCTTCGTAAGATTTAATGTAAATTGTGTTTTTATCAACATGACTGTCAAGGGGCCTGAGAGTCAAAATCAAGTTTTCATGTGACAAGTGATGTTCTGACAGGTATGTAATGACTGTATCTAAATTTTCAAAATCATCCATTAGCAAACTGACCATAAACAGCAGGTATTCACCCAGAAAAACAAATGAAAAACTTTATTTTTCCTTTACAGAGCATCCACCCTGTACACTGGAAAGTGGCTGGGCCATAATAAAATAAAATAACAAAATAAATCAAGTAATCAACATAACATAAAATTAATTTCATAATTGTATATTAAATGTGTCATATACTTATGTGAAACTGGCATATAATACAAATGCAAGTCATATGTTTTTTCTTGCATACAATCAGTGATTTTCATCATGTGATAATGTACATTTAGAATCTTACAAATTACATGTGAAATTGCTAAAACTTGTCAAGAAAATGTGCACTCACACAAGATCTATTTTCAGATTTCATTATGGGTTTTATTTATGAAACAGTTCAGATATATAAACAAATCTCTGGGTTTCTTTTAAAGTCCTCACCTAGTCAATACTGATAATGTTCACAATGGTGAATGGCATTGCAAAAGTGACAATTTGAAAGTCCTCACTTGGTCAATATCACTAATGTTTATAACTGTGAATGGTGCTGTGAAGGTGTTAAGGACACCCTGTTCTGAGGGTAACTTGGTACTTCTCACATTGCTAATTTTTGTAATGTTGAATGGTTTTTGACTATTGTCATTTTGGTCAACATTTCAAACGTTTATGATGGTGAATGGTGTTGTGAAGGTGATAGTCTGAACGTCCTCACCTGGTCAAAATCGCTAACATTCATAATGGTGAATGGTGTTGTGAAGGTGATAGGGACACCTTGCTGCATGTTCTCCAGGATTGTGGCATTGTACCATGGACTGTTGAACTGGGGAGAGTTATCATTCATGTCAATGACTGTGATTGTAACCAGTGTTGTGGCTGTAGTGACTCCCGTGTTAACTTGACCTGGTGGCACAACCTCTGAGGCCTGCAATATTGCATGGGATGAAGCAAAAAACATACAAATAAAAAGACAAATATGAAGTAAACATACATAATACACCTGTATTGCTGAACATGTTATAACAGAAGTACACAGTATTGATAAACATGTTATAACAAAAGTATACACATAATATACCTGTATTGCTTGACATATTAATACAAAAGTACACATATAATACACCTGTATTGCTTGACATGTTATAACAAGTTATAACAAAGGTACACACATAATACACCTGCAATGCTTGACATGTTAAAACAAAAGTACACACATAATACACCTGTATTGCTTAACATGTTATAGCAAAAGTGCACACATAATACACCTGTATTGCTTGATATGTTATAACAAATTAGTATGCATACAAAATTTAAGCAAATTTCAAAATGGTCAGCATTAATCATAGAAGATACTAAGCAAGGGCATGATGACCCCAAAATGGAGGCATAGCATACTGTTTTATTCTGATTTTGACATAATAATCTTGCATGTGAATTAACGTAACCTTTTCACGAGCAATCTAGTTATTAAACAGATTACCAGTTGTCACCCAATTTTACAATATAATGGTAAAATAATTAAAACATTAAATAAACCATGAAATAATCTTTGCTTAAATGTTTCGGACACAACAAATGACACTCATTATTAAACAGCATTATCACGTTATATGAAAGCAAAAGGAAGAATACCCATTGCTTTGATGGATTTTTGCACACCTGCCATTTTTTAGTCTCAGAAAATAGCAGTACAAATTGGACCATGATTATGTTTCACTTTTGCTGCAAATTCATATTCCATTTATTTGTTCACAAGTATTTATAAAAAGATGGAATTCGTTGTTATCAAGTGTCATTAAAAAAGAAATCTAATCAAACATTTCTCAGCAATTATTAGCATGCCATTTTCTTCCCAAAAATGATATTTCCAAATTAAATTTGACAATACTTCTCTATCATCAAAATGATGACAGCAAGGACTTTATGAGGATCAAATTGAAATCCATTCCATAATTACTGTTTAAATCACAAAAGTTTGAAAACAATATTTTCATGAATTGTGCAATAAAACTAAATCTTATAAAGGTTTACTCCCCTAAGTTAGTATAAGATACAATACTAATGATTACTAAAACAAGAAAATTTCATGTAAATATGCTTAAGTTTTCATGTTCATAAAAATGTATGGATGCTAAAATATTGTGACTGACTGTAATTTCACATAAAAAGGAGACACGTATCCAATGTTACCTTCACTTTCATGTCGTACACCCCTCCCTTGTCCCGTACATCTGGTGAATCTCGATCAAGTTGCGTCTTCACACTAATCACTCCAGTCACTGTATCCAGGGAAAAAAATTCAAATGAGCCTGAAAATATAACGAGAATATATGATCTAAACTTCCTAACAGACACCTTCTATCAGGAACTACTCATCCCAGCCTGAGTATGTTTTTCAAAACTAACATGCTGTACTTAAATTTAACTCCCTTTTTGAAAATATTCCTCTAAAAGCCTAAAATATTTCATCTCTTCATTGGCTTGTAAATGGTTTAGTTTGGTGATTAGATGATATTCCAGCAGTTTGACTGACACTGCCTGTACTTAGTTTGTACTAGGTTTGTAAATGGTTTAGTTTGGTGAATAGATGATATTCCAGCAGTTTGACTGACACTGACTGTACTTAGTTTGTACTAGGCTCTTTCCCCTACTCCTGTAAAGCAGTAGTTACCTTGTATTCAGTGATTTGACACTTCTGCTTCCGAGTTCAAAGGTATAATTGGTCTATAATAAAATTTATAAGGCATACTCATTCTATATACATTAACGTAGATGCGGATACTTAAAATTAAACAAAGATTGAAAATATATATCAAGCAGCACAAGTCCAAAAGAACTCAATCAAAATAAATGGATTTATGGATTAACTGTGTGCACAAATTCAAAAGGTTACATGAATAATGGTATATTTCAAGTCTGATAAAAATCAGGTGACAAAGATGACTCCATATTTGTAACAAGTTCAGCCAATCAGATGCAAGATCATCTCATTAATATGTGTGGATCTTGTTCATTATCAAACTCACCAAAATTGCAAGCCCTATCATAATCCTGCAAGATTACCTCATTAGTATGCATGAATCTCAGTCATTATGGAGCTTGTCCATTATTTTGATAATATAAACCTATATGCCAAATTTGATCAAAATCATATCAGAACCATATCCTTCAGTGTGGTAACAGCTCAGAAATCACATGCAAGATCAAATTACTATTATGCATGGATCTGGTTAATTTTTCAAACTCATCTGAGATCTTGATGATATAAGCGTTTAATCCAAGTTTGAACAAAACTGAACCAGAAATATTGCCTCCAGATCAATTGCTGATGGACACATGAACAACAGCTGCAGGGTCAAATGATCTGCTCACTTGGCCTTATGGCCTGGTGAGCTAATAATGAACAACTATGAACTCACTGATCCATTATTTGATAAAGACTCAGCATTTGTACAAATCAGAAAGCCCCTAATACCAATATGTTTTCTCAAATTCTTTTGAGTGGTTTTGCAGAAGTCCTTGAATGTTTTTATTTTTATTTTTGGGTAACAGTGGCCATATCTGATGGCAGATTAGAATTGTTTGTATCAAACTGAAAGTCATTCAGGCCAGTATGCTTTCTGTGGTTTTTGAGAAGTTTTGTTTAAAGGTTTTGAGATGTAGTTTAAAGGTTTTTCTATTTTTAGTAACAGCAGCCACATCTGATAGTGAACCAGGATTATTTACATAAACATGAAAGACATTCATTCCAGGAAGCTTTCTTCGGTCAAATTTTGTCAAGCCATTTTTGATAGAAACATTTTTTCTACTTTCAGCAGTCACTGTGCAGTAAAATTTAACTGCAAATCAGTACCAACTGTATCAATGAAACATCTCTGTGAGAATGTTTTCAAATTTGCTTGAACAGTTTTTTGATAAGTCATTTAAAAGTTTTTCTATTTTTTTGGTAACAGCAGCCATATTTGATGGCATAATTTGTAAAAACTTGAAAGACCCTATGTGAGGATGCTTTCTGTAAAATCTGGCCAGATTCTAGAGAATTGCTTGTGAAAGTTGTCACAATCTTTTTCCTACCTGAACAGTGGAAATATCTGACAGCAGATAATCAGTATAAAACTGAAAGCCCTTCATGCCAGGATGCTCTCGGCCAAATTTGGCATAAATTGGTCAATTGGTTTTTGAGAAGTTGAAAATAGCAAAAAGTGACAGACTTTAAACACATGATGGAAGATGCAAGATCATGGCCTGGTTAACTAAAAATTTCAGGCTGTGTTACACCTTGGTTGAGCTGTCAGGGAAAAGTTTATGTATCTCTCATGCATAATGATCAGAAAATGGACATTTGTTAAATTGGGGGGAGGCAATGAGAGCTTGGGGTGGGAGGATGTCCTCAAGGTGCAACACTGCTATGGGCTACAATGTCCAGTGTTGACTTACCTTTGATACAATAAGAAGTAATATATATATATATATATATATATATATGTATATGTATATATTATGGCCTCTTGTGCTCAGTGTTGACTTACCTTCAATAAAGCTGTAATTAACTATGTTTTCAACTCCTCTGTCCCCATCTAATGCAGTCACTTGTAGTATACTTGTTCCCTTGTAAGGAAGAAAGATTCACAATACTTTAATATCTCTGTGCAGTATGTATTATTGAAATGAACAATGAGAATGATAAAATTTAGGCTTGGGTTGGCACTGTGATGAGAAAATCTATTCAGCTGGCTAACTAAGTCATGCTTGTGTTGGCAATGCAACAAGAAAATCTAGCCAACTACTTGGACTGGCAATATGAAAAGGAATCCAGTCATCTTGCCATCCAATTTATGCTTGGGCAGGCACTATAACAAGGAAATCCAGCCAAATGGCTAACTATTTCATTTGTTTTGGGTTGGCACTATAACAATTCAATCCAGCCAACTGGCTAACTTGTTCATGATTGGGTTGGCACTATGTAAAGGAAACCCAGCCAAATGGCTAATTAATTCATAATTGGGTTGGCACTGTAAAGGAAATCCAGTCAACTGACTAGGCACTGTAACAAGGAAATCCAGCCAATTGACTAGGCACTGTGAAAAGGAAATCCAGGCATCTGGCTGACTAGTTCACTTGTCTTTTACTAGACTTATGAGACATAAAAGACAAAATGTTGTAAACCTAAATGGGGTGGGTACAGAATTTGTTTTCCAGAAGGGCAATTTTGAGAAGAAGTTAATTCATTTCACTTAAAAATGGGCAAATTCTCTGTATCCCACTGTAAAGTGAACTCTTCTTATCTTAAAACTGGAATAAGTGGGTTTGGCAGCCTCCCAATCATCCTTAATCTGCCCCCACCTAAGACCTTTTCTTTTACCTCCATGCATAACTTTACCAGGATATAATTTCTATTGTAAATTTTGTTGAGACTAGAGTTATCACCACATGATTTCCATTCTTCGTCCCCAACCTGGAATTGGGTTCAAACATTTTGTTTCTCTGTGAAATAAAGCATGATAATCCCTTCTATACTTTTGTTATATAACTTTGCTGGTCTGACATCAGGAAAAAATGTGACATGTAATACGCCCATTTCTAAACCATTTTTCAATTTTTCTTCTTTTTTTCATCTTCTTTTATCAACTGTTTCTAGATTTCCCTGTTACTGAAACATGATGGAGTAAAGAATTTCTCTTGGCTTTGTGTTAAGTGTTTGTGTAAGTTATTTCTTCCCCTGATGATGAGCTTGCTAGCTTGAAATGATAGGAAACTGTTTTGTATTTGCATCTATATCAATTTTTGTGTCAATATATATATATATATATATATATATATATATATATCTATATATCCACATGAATGTTCAAATATACAAGGTGTTATTATATTGTTATTTGTAAACTCACCAATATTCAAATTTAAAGTGTTTTATTATAGCACGATTTGCAAACTCACCAATGTTCATCCTGGCAAGATGATATTATATTGTGATTTTTAAACTCACTCATATTCATTCTGGCAAGATGTTATTACACCGTGTTTTTTAAACTCACCAATATTCATACTGACAAGATGTTATTACATTGTGTTTTTTAAACTCACCAATATTCATATTGACAAGATGTTATTACATTGTGTTTTTTAAACTCACCAATATTCATACTGACAAAGTGTTATTATATTGTGATTTTTAAACTCACCAGTGAGACATTTTCTGGTATACTGACACTATATGGCAGGTTATAGAAGGCAGGAGGTGTGTCTTGCGTATCATTCACTGTGATTAGCAAATCAGCTGTACCATTACGCCCTCCACCATCCTGAGTGAAAAAAGTATTAGTAGTAATGCAGCTCAGCAGGAATCAAACTACAGCTGACAATTTGTAATACACTTCAAATTAAGAAGTACTTTCTTTTGGTTAAATGTTGAAAGCTCAGTCAAATTATTTTATAATCAATCAAGATTTCCATATTAAGCCCAAACTTTTGCTAGCAAAAACTTGGTGATAATTGATATTTTATCAAAACCATTATAAATATGTATGTATTCAAAATTTAAGGAAATATACCCAGTTCAGAACTTCTCATAATGCTTAAAGAATATATATATATATATATATATATATATATATATATATATATATATATATATGTTTCCAAAAACTAGCCACAAATGAACAGTCCAGGACATGATTAAAATTAGTTTGCATATAAACCCTTTCAACAGAATGCATTTAAACATGATCTTTGAAAATACAGCATATTCCTACCTACCCTTGCTATCAGTAGAAACTCATACAGCATGTTTCTAACTACCCTTGCTATCAATGGAAACTCATACAGCATGTTCCTACCTACCCTTGCTATCAATGGAAACTCATACAGCATATTCCTACCTACCTTTGCTATCAATGGGAACTCATACAGCATGTTCCTACCTACCTTTGCTATCAATGGAAACTCATACAGCATGTTCCTACCTACCCTTGCTATCATTGGAAACTCGTACAGCATGTTACTACCTACCCTTGCTATCAATAGAAACTCATAAAGCATGTTCCTACCTACCCTTGCTATCAATGGAAACTCATACAGCATGTTCTTACCTACCCTTGCTATCAATGGAAACTCATACAGCATGTTCCTACCTACCCTTGCTATCATTGGAAATTCATACAGCATGTTCCTAACTACCCTTGCTATCATTCAAAACTCATACAGCATGTTCCTAACTACCCTTGCTATCAATGGAAACTCATACAGCATGTTCCTACCTACCCTTGCTATCAATGGAAACTCATACAGCTTGCAATCATTGGAAATTCATACAGCATGTTCGTACCTACCCTTGCTATCAATGGAAACTCATACAGAATGTTTCTACCTACCTTTGCTATGAACAGAAATTCATACAGCATGTTCCTAACTACCCTTGCTATCATTGGAAACTCATACAGCATGTTCATACCTACCCTTGCTATCAATGGAAACTCATACAGCATGTTCCTACCTACCCTTGCAATCATTAGAAACTCATACAGCATGTTCCTACCTACCCTTGCTATCAATGGAAACTCATACAGCATGTTCCTACCTACCCTTGCTATCATTAGAAACTCATACAGCATGTTCCTACCTACCCTTGTTTCCACTGGAAACTCAAACAGCATGTTCCTACCTACCCTTGTTACCACCGGAAACTCATACAGCATGTTCCTACCTACCCTTGCTATCAATGGAAACTCATATAGCATGTTCCTACCTACCTTTGCTTTCAGTGTAAACTCGTATCAGTGTCAACATGTACTGCTTTAATTCATACCTAACATATTAGTGTAAACTCGTACAGCATATTTCTGCATCCCCTTGCTGTCAATATTAACTCATACAGCATATTCATACATACCCTTGCTATCAGTGTAAACTCATAAAAGTTGAAAGTCTCATAGTCCAGAGAATGGTAGACTGTAATGGCACCACTACTGGGATTTATAAGAAAGGCTGTTCTATACCCTTCAGACACCCCCTGGAATTGAGAAAGATGCTTCATATCAAGAACCTAACTGCTGGCACACTTTTTAACATTTATCAGTGCAAGAATATTTCAAATAAAAAAATCCACTATTTCAACAAGTACATGGTTTTCTTAATCAAACAGTATAGCCTGACAGGTTAGTAAAGATCTATTATTTATTTCTCTTTTTATTCAATTTTAATGGAACACCTTTGCCAAGGTAAAAGAAATTTTGAAGCAACAATTAAAACCTTCTATTTTAATAGCTACATAAACGCAATTCATAACAAGTAAACAACACCTAAACAATGCTTACACCCGCATAATAATTATATGTAGGGGATTACAATTTGTAAACAACTTTATGAAGTATTCTTATGACCTAGTGTTAAAAACACATTGGTTTTGGTGTACAGTTATAGCAGGTGCATGTGAAAGGTATGTTACAGAGATTGTGTATATGGGAAAATAGTACAGACAGGCACTACAATAAGAAGTTACAAGATAGAATATAAAGGAGGAAAAGGGAGAGACAGTACCATATTAAATGGGAGGTAAGTGCTGTTGGGTTGTACAGTACTATTACATATATAATGATATTGAGAGAAGAGAGAGTCAGCACTCAAACATAAAGACACCATGGACATAAACACACTCTACAACATAAATGATAAAAGAAAGAATGAAGATAGAGTAAAGACAGAATTTTCGCACACCAAATATTGCCCAGCAACTATACAAAGTTATAATTACATGTTCACACAAATACAACAAAGTCAAAAATTTTGTAAATGTAACACTGTTTCAAAAATGCATGTCAAAGAAATCTATTGTGATATTCTGTAAATAAAATTGTTGAATAACTGAGATAGAACACATTGGTGAATATTAGAGATATAACACATTGGTCTCTTGATGAATATTAGAGATACAACACACTGGTGTATATTACAGATATAATGCACTGGTGAATATCAAAGATATAACACACTGGTGAATTTTAGAGATGTAACATTATTTGAATCATCTGACCAAATAAAATTTAATACAGGCTTTTGAGCAATAAAAATAGTAAACTAAAAGGTGAAAAAAGAAAAATTCAGAATGAAATTTCACATCTCTCAAAATCAATTTTTTTTATTTGTTATAATAAACAAAAACTGAAATATCACATTTTCATTCTTGAGAATCTTATGCTTATTTCCAAACAATTTCTAAATGCAAAATCTTAACTTACTGATACTGCAGGCTGTAAGAAAAAGAAAAGTGATAAGGTTAATAATTTATAAATTAGAGATTAATAAAACAGGATACAAAACTCAATTTATCCAATTTATCAGTCATGAAACAAAACTGTTCAACAACAAAGAAAATTCTAGGTCCGAAAAGCAGAAAAACCTTAAAAAAATCCCATCTAAAATATTCAGTTCTCAAAAAATTATAATTTGATCAACTAGATTTGAAAAAAGATACCAATTTTACTTGCCTAGGTCAAAACAAAAAGACAATAATTTCACCTTTCTAGGTCAAAACAAAAAGATGCCAATTTTACTTGCCTAGATCAAAACAAAACAATGCCAGTTTCACTTGTCCTGGTCAACTGGTTTTGAATAACTGCTAAAAAGATTTGCACTGAAATAATCTAAAAAAGTCCAAGAATATAAAATATAATAATGAAAAGAAATAAATTTAAATAGTATTCAAATCTAATCAGGTCATCTATCCATGGATACAAAAATGTCTACCAAATCTCATTTGCCCAAGTCAATTGTTTTCTGCATAATCTTGAAAACAAGATTTCCAGGATGGATGGATGGTTTGAGAGAGAGACACTACTGAAAACTCCCTTTTGCAAGCAACTTTGACTTAAAAAAGTAGAAAATACTTTGATTATTATAAAATTTTACTGAATAGTTAATTTATCTAGTTTTCATAACTGACATACTTCTAAAGAGTAAGTGACAGTCCCTCCCAGTCCATTGTCAGGATCTAAGGCTTTTACTGTCAGCACCACAGTCCCCACACTGGCATTCTGCAACAATAACAAAACAGAGAATGATAACAGTCCCCATACTGGCACTCTGCAATGATAACATAACAGTTGTAACATTCCCCACACTGGCACACTGCAGGAATAACAAAATTGACAATGACAACAATACCCACAAATGGTGTCCTGCAGGGATAACAAAACAGACAATGATAACAGTCCCCACAATGACATTCTGAAAGGATAACAAAACTGACACTGATACCAATCCCCACACTGGCGCTCTGCAAGGATAACAAAACTGACAATAATAATAGTCCCCACACTGGCACACTGCAGCAATAACAGAACTGAATGACAAATGTCCCCACAATGGTGTTCTGCATAGATAACAAAACTAACAATGACAACAGTCACCATATTGATGCTCTGCAGAGATAGCAAAACAGACAATGATAACATTCCCCTCACTGGCACATTGCAGAGATAACAAAACAGACAATGATAACAGTCCCCACACTGGCACTATGCAAGGATAACAAAACAGACAATGATAACAGTCTCCTCACTGGCATTCTGCAAGAATAACAAAACAGACAATGATAACAGTCCCCACACTGGCGTTCTGCAAGGATAACAAAACAGACAAACAATGATAACTGTCCCCACATTGGCACTCGCCAGGGAAAACAAAATAAACAATGATAACAGTTGTCACACTGGCACACTGCAGCAACAACAAAACAGACAATGACAACAGTTCCCACGCTAACGCTCTGCAAGGATAACAAAACAGACAATGATAACAGTCCCCACACTGGTGTTCTGCAAGGACAACAAAACAGACAATGATAACAGTCATCACACTGGCGTTCTGCAAGGATAACAAAACAGACAATGATAACAGTCCCCACACTGGCGTTCTGCAAGGATAACAAACAGACAATGATAACAGTCATCACACTGGCATTCTGCAAGGATAACAAAACAGACAATGATAACAATCATCACACTGGCGTTCTGCAAGGATAGCAAAACAGACAATGATAACAGTCCCCACACTGGTATTCTGCAAGGATAACACAACAGACAATGATAACAGTCCCCACACTGGCATTCTGCAAGGATAACAAAACAGACAATGATAACAGTCATCACACTGGCATTCTGCAAGGATAACAAAACAGACAATGATAACAGTCATCACACTGGCGTTCTGCAAGGATAGCAAAACAGACAATGATAACAGTCCCCACACTGGCATTCTGCAAGGATAACAAAACAGACAATGATAACAGTCCCCACACTGGTGTTCTGCAAGGATAACAAAACAGACAATGATAACAGTCATCACACTGGCGTTCTGCAAGGATAGCAAAACAGACAATGATAACAGTCCCCACACTGGCATTCTGCAAGGATAACAAAACAGACAATGATAACAGTCCCCACACTGGTGTTCTGCAAGGATAACAAAACAGACAATGATAACAGTCATCACACTGGCACACTGTAGGTATAACAAAACAGACAATGACAACAGAACATTCTATGAAAAAAAGAATAATAAATACAAAAAAGTAAGCATTCAATGCAACTCGTAACATTAATCTTAAAACATCAAATCATAACAGATACCATGATAATCAATTTCAGTGAAATGTACTCCTGCAATAAGTCAAGGTGGCTTTGCAGTCAACAAGTCAAAGTGGCTTTACAGTCAATTAGTCAAAGTGGCTTTATAATCCCTCAATAAGTCAATGGGCTTTACAGTTGTTCAGTCAAAGTGGCTTTACAGTCAATAAGTCAAAGAGACTTCACAGTCAACAAGACAAAGTGGCTTTACAGTCAATAAGTAAAAGTGGCTTTACAGTCAATAAGTCAAAGTGGCTTCAGTCAACTAGTCAAAGTGGCTTCAGTCAATAACTCAAAGTGGCTTCACAATGAATCAGTCAAATTGGCTTTACAGTCAGTAAGTCAAAGTGGCTTTACAGTCAATTAATCAAAGTGGCTTCACAGTCAAAAAGTCAATGTGGCTTTACAGTCAATAAATCAAAGTGGCTTTATAGTCAATTAGTCGAAGTGGCTTTACAGTCAATTAGTCAAAGTGGCTTTACAGTCAATAAGTCAAAATAGCTTTAAAGTCTATTAATCAAAGTGGCTTCACAGTCAATAAATCAAAGTAGCTTTACATTCAAAAGTCAAAGTGACCTCAGAGTCAATAAGTCAAAGTAGCTTCGCAATGAATTAGTCAAATCGGCATTACAGTCAATAAGTCAAAGTGGCTTTACAGTCAATAAATCAAAGTGGCTTTACAGTCAATAAGTCAAAGTGGCTTCACAGTCAATAAGTCAAAGTGGCTTTACAGTCAATAAATCAAAGTGGCTTTGCAGTCAATTAGTCAAATCAGCTTCACAGTTTATTAGTCAAAGTGGCCTCACAGCCAGTAAGTAAAAGTGGCTTTATAGTCAATTAGTCAATGTGGCTTTACAGTCCATTAGTCAAAGTGGCTTTACAGTCAATAAGTCAAAGTGGCTATACAGTCAATAAGTCAAAATAGCTTTAAAGTCTATTAATCAAAGTGGCTTCACAGTCAATAAATCAAAGTGGCTTTACATTCAAAAGTCAAAGTGACCTCAGAGTCAGTAAGTCAAAGTAGCTTTGCAATGAATTAGTCAAATCGGCATTACAGTCAATAAGTCAAAGTGGCTTTACAGTCAATAAATCAAAGTGGCTTTACAGTCAATAAGTCAAAGTGGCTTCACAGTCAATAAGTCAAAGTGGCTTTCCAGTCAATAAATCAAAGTGGCTTTGCAGTCAATTAGTCAAATCAGCTTCACAGTTTATTAGTCAAAGTGGCCTCACAGCCAGTAAGTAAAAGTGGCTTTATAGTCAATTAGTCAATGTGGCTTTACAGTCCATTAGTCAAAGTGGCTTTACAGTCAATAAGTCAAAGTGGCTATACAGTCAATAAGTCAAAATAGCTTTAAAGTCTATTAATCAAAGTGGCTTCACAGTCAATAAATCAAAGTGGCTTTACATTCAAAAGTCAAAGTGACCTCAGAGTCAGTAAGTCAAAGTAGCTTTGCAATGAATTAGTCAAATCGGCATTACAGTCAATAAGTCAAAGTGGCTTTACAGTCAATAAATCAAAGTGGCTTTACAGTCAATAAGTCAAAGTGGCTTCACAGTCAATAAGTCAAAGTGGCTTCCCAGTCAATTAGTCAAAGCAGCTTCACAGTTTATTAGTCAAAGTAGCTTCACAGCCAGTAAGTCAAAGTGGCTTTATAGTCAATTAGTCATAGTGGCTTTACAGTCCATTAGTCAATGTGGCTTTACAGTCAATAAGTCAAAGTGGCTATACAGTCATATTAATCAAAGTGGCTTCACAGTTAATAAATCAAAGTGACTTTACATTCAAAAGTCAAAGTGACTTCAGAGTCAACAAGTCAAAGTGGCGTCACAATGAATTAGTCAAATCAGCTTTACAGTCAATAAGTCAAAGTGGCTTTATAGTCAGTTAGTCAAAGTGGCTTTACAGTCAGTTAGTCAAAGTGGCTTTACAGTCAGTTAGTCAAAGTGGCTTTACAGTCAATAAGTCAAAGTGGCTTCCCAGTCAATTAGTCAAAGCAGCTTCACAGTTTATTAGTCAAAGTAGCTTCACAGCCAGTAAGTCAAAGTGGCTTTATAGTCAATTAGTCATAGTGGCTTTACAGTCCATTAGTCAAAGTGGCTTTACAGTCAATAAGTCAAAGTGGCTATATAGTCATATTAATCAAAGTGGCTTCACAGTTAATAAATCAAAGTGACTTTACATTCAAAAGTCAAAGTGACTTCAGAGTCAACAAGTCAAAGTGGCGTCACAATGAATTAGTCAAAGTCAATAAGTCAAAGTGGCTTTATAGTCAGTTAGTCAAAGTGGCTTTACAGTCAGTTAGTCAAAGTGGCTTTACAGTCAGTTAGTCAAAGTGGCTTTACAGTCAGTAAGTCAAAGTGGCCTCATAATCACTAAATAAGAGATAAGGGTATTAACTTAGATGGATATACTGACTCGTACCTCCATGACTGAACCCTTGTATCTCGGGTAGCTAAATGTTGGGTCCTCATCATTGACATCACTGATAAATAAGGTGATGACAACAGGAATCTGAAAAAAGGATAATCATTATTAATGTGAAAAGAAAGATGCTACAGTATGTTTTAAATATACTAGTAATGTTACACCATATTCTGTTTGTTCATATCACAAGAGATGGGTCTTGCGATACAGACATTGAATTTTTGAAGTCCAAATCTTCATCATAAGTTCCATGCTCATTTCAAAATGTATACATAAATCCATTATGTTGTTCATGACAAACTTTTATCTGGGTTATAACATGATGGGATAGTAGAGTTTGGGAAATACTTTTTAAAACTCCACCTTCTTATGTGCAAACACCCCTGAAGCTGAATTTAGTGAATATTTCCTTCATTTTTGTATCTATTACATTCAGTTTGATAAAAATCTCCAAATAAATTTTGTTTTGATACATTTGCCCACTGATCTATTCCCTGGGTCCAAATAGGGTTGGAGGTATAATACGAATAACCCATTCATCGAAAATGATACAACTTAATTACCTAATATTGTCTCACCTCACAAACAACTGCCTGAAACCTGCAGTCTTCTTTCAACAATTTAACTGCAATCATGTCTATAACCTTGCTTACAAAGTCTAAATTTTAAAACTGTCCTCTAGACTTCCTGGATTTTTGGACCTGTTGTATTGGAAGCTTTACTTCATATAGATTCCTAATTCCCTTGTTTTCTATAAGCTGCTTTCTGATTACTATATGTGTAGGACATGTATCACATCTACCGCTTTGGACAGAATTAAAAGTTGCACCACTGGTCAGTTTGGTCAGCTTGCTTGCTAATGACAAATATCTCTTCACCAAGCAGCATTAGCCCTTGGACAGTTCAGTACAACTAACTCTCTTCACTTCCCAAGTTTTAGGCCTTGACACAAAAATGTGGGGTTGCTTTGATTTTCTTCAATGGGATTCAGCGAGTTAAATTATTTAGTACCCTTCAAATTTAACATAGTTTTGGGGACCATTTTCCAATGTCTCATACCCTTCAAATTTAACATAGTTTAGAGGGACCCTTTTCCAATATCTCATACCCTTCAAATTTAACATAGTTTAGAGGGACCCTTTTCCAATGTCTCATATATGCATACTCTCCAAATTTAACATAGTTTAGGGGTTTCCAGGATTTTGCAATATACATGTATATGCATACCTTTCAAATTTAACTTAGTTAAGGGTTTACTGGGTTTGGGGTTAGGGTTTACAGGACTGGGTTTTGGGTTGGGGTTTAGAGGTTTAATTACTGGGTTTTGCAATATTAATGCATACCCTTCAAATTTAACACAGTTTAGGGGTTTACTTCTTGATCATCGCCTACAGGTTAGACCCTAGTAGTCCCTTGCTCACCTTTCACACCATTTTGACAAATGAGGATACCATTTAGGCTACATCAAAATCATACCTTAAGAAACAGCTTAATGTAGAAAATGCCAGTGAACCATTAGAGAATGTTGATCCTGTAGAAGGTCCAGAGAATGAAATCACTCCCAGAGAGACTGAGTTGGCTATAAAATAGATGAAGAATAATAAATCACCTGGGCCAAATGGAATCACACCAAAGATGTTTAAAGCTCTTGGGGAAGATGGTGTAGACTGGTTGAATGACTTCCTAAATGGTGTAGACTGGTTGAATGACTTCCTAAATGGTGTAGACTGGTTGAATGACTTCCTAAATGGTGTAGACTGGTTGAATGACTTGCTAAATGGTGTAGATTGGTTGAATGACTTCCTAAATGGTGTAGACTGGTTGAATGACTTCCTAAGGCAGGAAACGTTACCAGATGATATGAAAGAGGTTGAGATAGTGACTATTTGCAAGCACAAAGGAGATCCACTCAAATGTGGAAACTAGAGGGATCAAACTTTTGGAAATTGTGTTTAAGGTGCATGAAAGAATAGTTGGAAGGTACATCAGAGGAAGGGTAAACATTCTTGACAATCAATTTGGCCTCATGCCTGGCAGGGGCACATTTGATGCCATTTTCATTCTCAGGCGGATGCAAGAAAAGATTCTGGAAGGGAACAACATGAGATACTGGACTTTCATGGATTTGGAAAAGGTTTTTCATAGAGTGCCAAGAGAAGTTGTGTACCAGCCATTAAGGAAAAAAGGAGTTACAGAAAAGAATATGCGAGTCATTAAATCCATCTATGAAGGAGCAAGAACGATGGTGAGAAGGAGTATTGGATTTACATTAGGATCTGAAATCCAAGTTGGCATTCATCAAGGATTATGCCTGAGTCCATTATTGTTCATAATTGTAATGGATGCCATCAGTGAAATTGTCAGGTGAGAGGTACCATGGGACATGCTGTACGCAGATGATCTGATTTTGGCAGAAGTTTCAGTGACAAACATTCAGACAAACAAAGCAAAAACCATGCTATGCTCAAAGATTGAAGAACCCTTGGTAAAGGTATTGAAGCAAGTGCAAACCTTTAAGTATCTGGGATCAGTAGTAAAAGCTTAGAGGGAGGATGTGAGGTGGAGGTCAAGCTGAGGATCAAGGCAGCCTGTGAAATGTGGAAAGACTTAACTGCATCATAAGAATCATGAAGGCAGAAGTGTATGGACAATGGAGCTGAGGACAGCAGAAGAAAAGATGGATGGTACAGCAGGATCTGAAGAAATCCAGACTCACTACAAAAATACTGGTGACAGAGCTGAATGGAGAAGGAGAACCCATATGGCTGACCCATCTTCAGAGAGGGATTAACAGCCAGAAGGAGAGAGAGAGGGGTGTTTACTGGATTTTGCAATAAATATATATACCCTTCATATTCAACACAGTTTAAGATTTAACATATTTTAGGGGTTTACTGGGTTTAGGGCTAGGGTTTAGGGAACTGGGTACTGGGTTAGGGTTTAGGGGTTTATTAGGTTTTGGGTTAGTGTTTAGGAGTTTACTAGGTTTTGGGTTAGGGTTTAGGGGTTTAATGGGTTGTGCAATATATCTCCATACCCTTCAAATTTAACAAACTCTCAGGGTTTAATGGGTTTTGGGTTGGGTTTTGGGGACTGAATTTTGGGTTAGGGTCTAGTGGTTTACTGAGTTGTGCAATATTTTTGGAGAGACAATACATAAGACTTGTTTCTCATTTTCTCCCAAGGTTATATTTTTGACATAAACACTGAATTCATTTATTTTATATCCACATTGTTTTTAAACCTTCCAAATAACAATTAAATTAACCTTATCAGTTCTCTACATTTAACTCCACTGCATGGAGATCACCGTCATTATCTGAACTCAATGGCAGACCTGTGCCTTAATTTTAACAGAGACAGAAATAAACCCATCCTAATAAAGAAGTAAAAATAATACATGTGCATCTCTCACACTTTGGGCAGAGGGCCTGATGGATACAGATATGGTGGGTATCACTGCTTTCAGAATACTTTATAAGGAGAGCCTGCAGAAAATTGCTGTATTCGACAAAATGGCATCAATGCATACTTCTGGGTAAATTTAATGAGGATTTAGGTCACCCTAATAAGCTCACATGGATGATAACCCTAATAATCTTACATGGATGATAACCCTAATAAGCTCACATGGATGATAACCCTAAAAAGCTCACATGGATGATAACCCTAATAAGCTCACATGGATGATAACCCTAATAATCTTACATGGACGATAACCCTAATAAGCTCACATGGATGATAACCCTAAAAAGCTCACATGGATGATAACCCTAATAAGCTCACATGAATGATAACCCTAATAAGCTCACATGGACGATAACCCTAATAAGCTCACATGGACAATAACCCTAATAAACTCACATGGACAATAACCCTAATAAGCTTACATGGACAATAACCCTAATAAGCTCACATGGATGATAACCCTAATAGGCTCACATGGATGATAACCCATAATGTGAATGTACATACTAGAAGAGCTAGCTCCATCCCTGAGAGAGAGATCTTCACTTGGGAGGTTCATTCTCTCTTCCAATGAGGCCACATGCATACCATATGTAAGATTCATTTGTAAGACTGGTTTAACCCACAAAGTTGTAATAACTAGACACCAGGCAAGTGTGGTGGTAGTTCTGAAGAAAACCATTATACTGAAGGTTGATTGTAGTAGCCATTTCTCTCCCATGATAATGAAGGCTGATTTTAGCCAGCCATTTCTCTCCCATGATACTGAAGGCTGATTTTAGCCAGCCATTTCTCTCCCATGATTCTGAAGGCTGATTTTAGCCAGCCATTTCTCGCCCGTGATACTGAAGGTTGACTTCGGCAGCCATTTCTATCCCATGATACTGATGGTTGATTTAAGCATCCATTTATTGCCCAAGATATTGATGGTTGATTTTAGTAGCCATTTCTTTCCCATAAGGCAAATGCTATGATCAAGATATATGTACTTAGAAATAAATTTAAAGTTTTGACAGAAAGATGGAAATGTCCTTCATGCAAGTTCTGTATTATATAAAATATGGCAATTATGCCATGAATTCCATTTTTATCTATTCATTACCTTGTGATTATATTTAAAATAAACACTGCTTGTGCTATCTTTGGAAAGTGGATATATTCATATTAAACCAGAAATGTCTTCCAGGAACACACATGATCCACCACAGTTCATGAGAACTGCTCTAACCTCAAAACTTAAAAGATGGAAAGATAAGAGTAACACTGTATGCAGAATCACTGGACAGATATGGATAACACTATATGCTCAAGTAATGGACAGATAAGGGTAACACCATATCCCTACCCATTGTACAGATAAGGATAATACCATATGCCCAAGCAATGGACAGATAAGAGTAATACCATATGCCTAGCCATTGAACAGATATGGGTAATACCATATGCCCAAGCAGTGGACAGATAAGGGTAACACCATATGCCTAGCCATTGGACAGATAAGGATAATACCATATGCCCACGCAATGGACATATAAAGGTAACACGATATGCCCAAGCAATGGACAGATAAGGGTAATGCCATATGCCTAGCCACTGGACAGATAAGGATAATACCATATGCCCAAGCAAAGGATAGATAAGGGTAACACCATATGCCTAGTCATTGGATAGATAACGGTAACACCATATGCCCAAGCAATGGACAGATAAGGGTAACACAATATACCCAAGCAATGGACAGATAAGGGGATAACACTATATACCTAGCCACTGGACAGATAAGGATAACACTTTATGCCCAAGCAATGGACAGATAAGGTAACACCATATGCCCAAGCAATGGACAGATAAGGATAACATCATGTACCCAAGCAATGGGCAGGTAAGGGTAAACACCATATGCCCAAGCAATGGACAGATAATGGTACCAACATATGCCCAACCCCTGACAGATAAGGGTAACACCATATGCCCAACCACTAGACAGCCCAACCACAAGAGAGATAAGTGTAACGCCATATGCTAAACTCTTGTGACAGATAGGGGCAATACAATATACCCAACCAATAGACAGATAAGGAAACACTATATCCAACCAATGGACATAAAAAGGTAACACCATATGTGCAAACATAAAACTGAAAAGTGTAACATGATAGGCCCAACCATCAGGCAGATAAGGGTAACACCATATGCTGAACTACTGCAAAAGATAAGAGCAATACTACATGCCCAACAACTGGCCAGATAACATGGACACCATCTGCCCAACCATTGGACAGATACTTCAAATACCATATGCCCAGCCTTTGGACAGATACTTCAAATACCATATGCCCAACCATCGGACAGATAATTCAGATACCATATTCCAAACCACTGGATAGATAAGGGCAACAATATATGCCCAACCACCAGTCAGATAAAGCAGACACCATATGCCCAACCATCAGACAGATAACTCAAATACCATCGGCCAAACCACTGGATAGATAAGGGCAACACAATATGCCCAACCACCAGTCAGACAAGGCAGACACCATATGCCCAACCATCAGACAGATAATTCAGATACCATATGCCAAACCACTGGATAGATAAGGGCAACAATATATGCCCAACCACCAGTCAGATAAGGCAGACACCATATGCCCAACCATCAGACAGATAACTCAAATACCATATGCCAAACCACTGGATAGATAAGGGCAACAATATATGCCCAACCTTATTTGTGATGGGCATATGACTAATAATAAGTCATTCTTTGCAACTCTTGATTTTTGACAATTTCACTTTCGATACAGGGGACAGAAATTGAATCATCTATACAAGTAAAGATGATACTAGATCCAAAACTCTGGTCCACATAAGTGTCAATACTTACATTGTTCCCAGCGCCATCTGCTTTGTCTGACACTTGAAAGTAAAGCTTTCTTTCCCCATTTTGCTGAAATGAAATGATATGATGACCAGTCAGTATTGTTGGAATAAAAACAGGACAAAATTCCACAAATGATATCACACATGCACTTTCCTTCTACAAATATTTTACTTGTATATGTTTTCTTGCAGATTCTGTAATTAACTGTAAAAATTACTCCTTAGCCAGGCCACTAGGTGTCATGTCATCCTACTGCTGATCCTGGCATGTGCTTCAGTTGTTGGTTTTAATTCTATTTATCAAAATTTAGTGAAACAGAGATGCACTCATCATGAAATATGTGAGTTTTGTCATTTCCTTATTTATCTGCTATGATTCCTGTTCATGGATCGGAGTTCATGATGTCTCAAGTGATGTAAGTCTGTAAAGTGTCCTTTAGGTTGAGAATATTTATTCTAACAGTCATGCAAAGAAATAAATATCTTTTAACTGAAATATAGCTTGCAAATTGATGATTTTGACAAAATAGTCAGTCAAGTTGTTGGTGAAAGTTCAGCTGTATGTTAGATACATTTAATATAACAGATTTAATGTGTTCTATATTCTGGTACCTAAGCTGATTTTAAAACTGCTTTCCAAAACTGAAAACTGAAGAGTACTGACTCACAAAGAAGCATAATCTGAGTTTTATTCTTTTGAATTTTCCTTCCACCCCAGTTAAGATCATTGCTGTTTATTAATAATCTGTACACTTTATGAATATTATAATCTGTATAATTTATCAATACAGTTATTATTTATCATCTAACTACTGGTCCCTGTTTCTTTAATTAAGGATTTTATGGGTTCATTTTATATAAATTCATGAAACAAGGAGCATAAGGTTCTATGTCATAAGCTGCTTGTAATAAGTGGCATAATGTACTATTCAATGAGCATTTTGGATTTCATGTCATGTTTGATGCATTATATCAAGCTAATACTTTGTCTTAGTAATACTGTTTATAATGGAAGAATGATAGGTGTTGTGACAGTCTGACATGACATTACAAAAGTGATATTATGACACTATAGTATGACATTAATATGATATTATATGACATTATTACACTATGAAATCACACCAGGAGAAGACATTATGATATTACATTATGACAATATGATATGACATTATGTCAAGATCAACAAATTTTCATTTCCATATATTAGAGAGTGTCAAAAGAAATGTGCAGAAAAATGGCAAATAAAATGTATCAGTGAACTTGGTCTTGGAGATAAAAACCTTGACTGTGATGCTTGAGATACCATCAAAATGTAGAGCATAAGTGAACCAAGGCTTATCCCTGTACCTCAAACATGCCATCAAAATGTGAATAATAAGTGAACCATACTGGTACATCCATGCACCTCAAACATGCCATCAAAATGTGCAGAATAAGTGAACCATACTTGTACGTCCATGTACCTCAAACATGCCATCAAAATGTGAAGAATAAGTGATCCATACTGTTACATCCCTGTACCTCAAACATGCCATCAAAATGTGAAGCATAAATGAACCATTCTGGTGCATCCATGTACCTCAAATATGCCATCAAAATGTGAAGAATAAGAGAACCATACTGGTACATCCATGTACCTCAAACATGCCATCAAAATGTGAAGAATAAGTGAACCATACTGGTACATTCCTGTACCTCAAACATGCCATCAAAATGTGAAGAATAAGTGAACCATACTTGTACATTCCTGTACCTCAAACATGCCATCAAAATGTGAAGAATAAGTGAACCATACTGGTACATCCCTGCAACTGAAAAAAACCTTTATGATATAAAACAGAATCAAAAGAAACCTTAAAATATGAAGCTGTGACCTTGACCTTGACAATATGACATCAAACATGCAATGCAACTTCTTTAAGCATACCAATCTTCATCCCAAGCACCTTTTTAAGTTATAGTGCAAAAGAGCATATGTGACTGAAACCAAACTATTGAGCTGTGGCCTAAACCCTGTTGTTAGGATATTTGATGTAGTATGTAACACACTTTTTAATGATGATATAATGCTATTCCAAATTGTATCCCTTCATTAAAATGGTTCAAAAATGAAAGAATGGAAAGAAAAGTTAACCATTCAACATGCAGCAATGTGTTCTTGACATGGTACATAACATACATTCTAAAAATATATATGTACATGAAGTTGGTGTATAACGCATCTTCTAATGACAAATGCATGTCAAGTTGGTACATAACGCATCTTCTAACGGCAAATGCATGTCAAGTTGGTACATAACGCACCTTCTCACGACAAATGCATGTCAAGTTGGTACATAACGCACCTTCTAACGACAAATGCATGTCAAGTTGGTACATAACGCACCTTCTAACGACAAATGCATGTCAAGTTGGTACATAACGCACCTTCTCACAACAAATGCATGTCAAGTTGGTACATAACGCACCTTCTCACGACAAATGCATGTCAAGTTGGTACATAACGCACCTTCTCACGACAAATGCATGTCAAGTTGGTACATAACGCACCTTCTCACAACAAATGCATGTCAAGTTGGTACATAACGCACCTTCTCACAACAAATGCATGTCAAGTTGGTACATAACACACCTTCTAACGACAAATGCATGTCAAGTTGGTACATAACGCACCTTCTAACGACAAATGCATGTCAAGTTGGTGCATAATGTACCTTCTAATCTCAAACAGCCCCAAATTAAGATAGAGTGTACAAAGAAAGTGCAATGGAAAATATAAACCACTGAGCCCTGACCTTGACCTTAAAGATAGGCCCCCAATAAAGTATGCAACACACCTTCTAATGATTTACATGTATACCAGTTTTGTCCTTTAATCTCAAATGGCTTTAAAGTTATAGACCAGAAGAGAAAATGTGATAGATGGATGGACAGATGAACTGAAGCATGGATACTACATCTCCCACTTGTTTTCAAAAGGTCACATACAATTAAAAAACTAATGAAAAAGCTTCACAAATGGTGATCCATAGAAAATTTAAAATCAGCATCGAAACTAAAATTAAAAATGGGGTGGTTATGCACTTCTTCTCTGGATGATTGAAAGTTTTCATAATCATTGAATATCTTTTCATTAACTGACTAGCTTTTAATGTTACTGTTATTGTTTGTGTGCATTTAGTATTTTGGTGTTACATATTCAGTACAGTGATATCCAATGCCCACATACATGTTGTTCTGTGGTAAGAATGGTGAGTATGTAAGTTGCTTGCCTTGCATGTGCCTAACATCCAACCGCTGATTACATTAATGAAAGTTCCCTATTTCATTGTTCACTCCTCCAATGACTATCCAGGAGTCAACTTCAACATTTCTGGGTGCAATAAGTTACGCAATATTTTGTAAATGGTATCGAAGAAAACAAATATTGTACATCAGAATACTACACAACACTTGTAAGTTTCTAGTAATTACATTGTGATAGTTTTATATTAATTCCACGCCTTATCATTTTGTGAATTGTCCGTGTGTGATAGATATGTTTACGTTTAATTATTTATATATTTTATGTGTATATGTTGTAGGTCTTCTTCTTCTTCTTGTCATTCATTTAGTCATCATCACATCTGATTAAAATACAAGAACCCAAGGAGGTGTAACTTTGTTATTTCTCCCATATACCAGCTAGAGGTATTACAACTATTTTTGAGAATATATGACACTGAAGTTAAATCCAAGCTTGAAAAAAGATTAAATGAA
This sequence comes from Megalonaias nervosa, assembly GCA_016617855.1. Classification (NCBI taxonomy): domain Eukaryota; kingdom Metazoa; phylum Mollusca; class Bivalvia; order Unionida; family Unionidae; genus Megalonaias; species Megalonaias nervosa. The sequence goes on along the minus strand of JAECUM010000247.1, from coordinate 49,447 downwards.
ATTAAATCTAGAGCTGAATATCTCATGGCGTTCTTGACATTTGTGTCTGTCTCAATCAGCCTTAAACAGAGGACCTTATGTCCTACATACCTAAGTGATTTAAACATGTGATAATAATTAAGGGTTTAATTTCTAAGTATTAGATGTGTATCATTTTCTTTCCTATTTTTGTCAGGAGACTCCTTTAGAAACAGCAATGATGCTGGCTTTCCTTTCATGACATCAATTCTGACTCATTACAGTAGCTCTCAAAATAACAAACCATTTTGTAAGCCATAACTTGTATTGGTACTGGATTAATGGGATAATGGGGTATGGTTCTCTGTTTCTGCATGTGTGCTGGGGGGATATGGACTCGTGGGAGATGGGGGTATGGTTGTGTGTTTAGGGCGGGGGGAAGATGCTAAAATTACTAAATCAGGAGATTCTTCAATAAAGATGACTGAACTTAACCGTAACTCTTTGTATGATACCTGATCATAGAAGTGTACTACTGCATTTCTTGACAGTAGAATCTGTCATAGAAGTGTACTACTGTATTTCTTGACAGTAGAATCTGTCACAGAAGTGTTCTACTCTATTTCTTTAAAGTAGAATCTGTCACAGAAATTTCTTGAGTAATTTGCATATAAGAAAAATATCTTATAAGCAGGGCACCAGTCTAAAGGCCCTTAACTGGTATAAACATGCCTGTAGGAATGTGTGAAAATAGTTCCATGGAGTAAAACTCTGCCCATAAAATGTAAATAATCTCTAGTCTCTTTTGCTGCTAGCTGCATAAAATGTGAGGATAATGTTGAAGTATTAGGGTCAAGGTAAATTCAGCAGATATGATAGAGAAAGAGAAAAAGCAAAGTTGATATTACAAGGGAAATTCCTTACTCTGTCGCAATCTAGTTCTGTAATGAGTATGATGGCTACTGATCTGCCAGTTGTACTCAGCCCTTGCGGAGGCCCAAGTTTAACCAGATCCCTTGTTGTGGCCTCAGTGATTGCGAATGTAAGTTCCTGTGGGCCATCAATATCCAAAGCTGTTATAACGCCCAGGGTGCTGTCTGCAAGGAAAAAATATAAATCAGGCTGGACGGTCAAATAATCACAATGCTTGATTTGTGCATTGCTTTTGTTTTCACATGGGAATTTCCATTGTTTATGATAACAGTCAATGAGATTCTACTTAAATATCCTATAATGTAATATATATTATATAGATTCTACTTAAATATCCTATAATATAATATATATTATATATATTCTACTTAAATATCCCATAATATAATATATATTATATATATTCTACTTAAATATCCTATAATATAATATATATTATATATATTCTACGTAAATATCCCATAATATAATATATATTATATATATTCTACTTAAATATCCCATAATATAATATATATTATATATATTCTACTTAAATATCCCATAATATAATATATATTATATATATTCTACTTAAATATCCCATAATATAATATATATTATATATATTCTACTTAAATAGCCTATAATATAATATATATTATATATATTCTACTTAAATATCCTATAATATAATATATATTATATATATTCTACTTAAATATCCTATAATATAATATATATTATATATATTCTACTTAAATATCCTCATGTTAGATATTTACAGACATAAGGGAATTTCCATTGTTTATGATAACAGTCAATGAGATTCTACTTAAATATCCTCATGTTAGATATTTACAGACACATGGGAATTTCCATTGTTTATGATAACAGTCAATGAGATTCTACTTACCTCATGTCAGATATTTACAGACACACCGGAATTTCCATTGTTTATGATAACAGTCAATGAGATTCTACTTAAATATCCTCATGTAAGATATTTATAGACACATGGGAATTTCCACTGTTTATGATACAGTCAATGAGATTCTACTTACCTCATGTTAAGATATTTACAGACACATGCTTTACATATAAGTCTTGATAAATTCACCAAGACATGCCATGGCTGCAAATTACATGCATTTGGGAAACATGGAAAATATGACAAATAAACTAACATACCCGATACCACATTTGCATTCACAACTTCAACGTCAATGTCAACCCTAAAGATATACCATAAATGTATATCAATACATCTGACAAATAAAATAACATAGCTAATACAATATTTGCATTTGCAACTTCAAGGTCAACCCTAAAGATCATACCATAAATATATGTCAATACATTTGACAAATAAAAGAACATACCTGCCACCACATTTGCATTCGCAACTTCAAGGTCGACCCTATAGATCATAGCTGGAATGTATGTCAATAGCTGCCATTCACTCCACACTGGCTATTTACAAAACAAGGATTGACAAAGAAATTTACAAACGATCAAACAGATTTTTTAAATTTATTACATCTCAGACAATCCGCAGTCAATCCTAACATAGAAATAGCCATGGTGGTCCAAAGAGAACTGGTTTATTTTCTGCAGAGAAATTCCCAGTGAACAAAATGTATAATTCTGTAAATTACTGTGCTAACATACATTTGAGATATATTTATATCCCACAGGAATAGCTAAGGTAGTTCCAAATGCCATGTGTGGACATCATTCAAAATGGGATAATAGGCGAAATGAAAAATTTAGCAATATTTGAAGGAAAGCAGTTTCTAGAACACAAACAATGAAAACAAATTTTGTTAAGTGTTGAAATATCAATGCTTTAAACAAATCAAACTTTCTAAGAATGATAAATGTTGTTTCTTAAGTTCTATACAAATATACTGAATATACATTTTGATTTCGACAGCAAGCACTATCAAATTATGTGAATTGATGTCCCTATGGAAGTAGGAAATGTGGTTTGTAGAAGGGGCCTGGTGATGATGGTGACATAACAAAGGAGTAAATGTATATTTGTAAACAATGACATAAAACAGTGACAACCACTATGATAAGGTCTGATCAACATGACACAAAATCTATTTTAAGATAGTCTTTCTGCTGAAACAACAGAATTTGGTTCCAACATACACCAACTGAAATTCCACCAAATGATGCCAAAGAAAACTGATATGTAAGTTCTGCTTATATGTTGTATGAAACTAATGCTGCACAAAAAATATTCTTGAACACTAGTACTAATTAATGGAATACCATTGTGTGGCAAAATAAAGTCGGTGGGTCCAATAATCTCATGCAATCATTCAGTTAAATGATGAAGAAAACTGAATATCAAACTCAACTGAAGTGTCAGTTATATAAAATCAAATATCAAATTTTACTGATATCAAATGAAATAAGGGGATTAACAGCACTGATGGAATGTGCGTCTAATAATCAGAGACAATAACACTGCTAAAGGATGATGTTGCACGTTGGAAGTATAAACTCAGTAAATCTGACATATATAAAATTGCTACGGTCTCATATCAATAACAAGCTTGTTTGAATTCCAGTAATAAAAATGGAATTTACTGTGCTGAAACAAAACAGTGGTCTGATAGTCAGGGCCCATAATTCTGGTAGATGATGATGCAGAATGTGAATATTTAAACTCAGTTAAAGTTCCATCAAATATCAGGCTGTGCACCAAACATTTAGTTGAAATCCAATGATAATTAACAGATAATGTACAGAAATCACAATGAATAGATCTGCCACCCTGGGGCTATAACTCCACTAGATCTTAAATATAAATGCAACCAGGGGCCATAACTCCACTAGATCTTAAATATAAATGCTACCAGGGGCTATAACTCCATTAGATCTTAAATATAAATTGGTCTACCTACCAGGAGACATAACTCTACTAGATCTTAAATATAAATGGGTCTGCCTACCAGGGGCTATAAATCCACTAGATCTTAAATATAATGGTTTCAGGGGCCATAACTCCAGTAGATCTTAAATATAAACTGGTCTACATACCAGGGGCTATAACTCCACTAAATAATGACTAAAATACTTAACAAAAGTTAGCCAAGGACCCCGTCAATATTAATGTTTCTACTAAAATATGCTGAAATTTTATTATAAATAACAAAAACAGTGTGCAGAAAATGAAGTACTGGTGGGTCCAACTATAAGTATGTTAAACGATGACTTGCAAAACTGAAACTAAGATGAGGATTCATCACTATGAAGGTGCCTTCAAATGTTGGTTGAAATCCAATACTCATAGGAGTTATTGTCCAGAAGCCAAAGTGGGTGGGTCTGACAATCAGGGACTGTCACTCTGCCAAAATGGGTGGGTATGACAATCAGGTGCTGTCACTCTGCCAAAGTGGGTGGATCTGACAATCAGGAGCAATGTGTTTGCTAAATGAGGACAGAATGCTGACAATCAAATTCAAAAAAAGTGTCATCAACATCAAGCTGACAATCAAATTCAAACAAGGTGTCATCAAGACAAGTTGACAAATTCAAACCAGGTGTCTTCAAACAAGGTGTCATCGATATCAAGTTGACAATCAAATTTAAAACAATGTGTGATCTATATCCCACTAACAAAGTCAAACAAGGTGTGATCTATATCCAGCTGACAAATTCAAACAAAATGTTATCAATAGCAAGTTGACCAATTCAAACTCAAACAAGTTGTCATCAATATCAAATTGACAATCAAACTCAAATTAGGTATCATGAACAGCAAGCTGACAACTAAATTCAAACAGGGTGTCATCAATTTCAAGCTGCATAACAAATCTGTTTGAAATGCAACAATAATTAGGAGATATTTTGCTCCAACAATACCGTAGAACACTAACAGTCAAATGTTGGGAATGTGTAGGACAATCAGCATTAATAGCTCTGCTAAATAATGCTACAGATCACCTCAGTCAGAAGCAAGCGCCTGCAAACCATTTCAAAAAACACTGACAGTCAGGTGCTACAGGTGGGGTTGGATGATCAGGACTATAGGATGTGTAAGCAATGCCATAGAACACTGACAGTCAAATGTGGGTGGGTAGGGTCTCATAAACAGGGTCTATAGCTGTAATAAACAATGCCATATAACACTCACAGTCAAATTAAGCATGGGCATTAATAGTCAGAGAGTACAACTATAATAAACAACGCTATAGAAAACTAAAACTTAAACTGCTGGGGCTGTTTCAGAATCAAGCTGCATACTAAAACTGGATCAATTTAATAATAGTTAAGTTCTTGTGTAGAAATGAAAGTGAGTGGTTGTGACAGCTATGCAGGAGCAATAACTCTATGGACCATGATATAAAATGCTAACAATTAAAAAAGCAACAAAAATTTCATCAATATCAAGTTGCATACTAAAATTGGTCAAAATGCAGTATTTCAAATATGTAATAATTAAAGAGCTGCAATATAAAAAAATTAATAAGGTTATTGTGTGGAAATGAAAATGGGAGGCTGGCCAGCTAGACAGATGGATGGAAGGATAGAATGACAATGGCTGAGCAAGTAAAAAGCCCAATTTAATATTTCCCAAAAAGGGGGAGGCAATAATATTATGTAACACTGCATGTATACATTTGCCATCAAAACATACTGTTAAAACAGTTTATTCAAAACTAAAGTGATAACATTTTAATAGTCTTTTAACGAAAGTCTGAAAATACTATGACCTTAAATATTCCCCGTCAAGTACACACAAAAACTGCTTATCAAGAAACGTCAAGGGACTATAAAATGTTGCCCTTTATATGCATATGCCCTTCATACAGTGGTACACTATATATTAGTAAACTAAAGAAAAGGGCTAACAAATTTTTCCTTTCTTTAGATGTGAACCATACAAAAAACCTCAAGAAAAGGGCTAATAAATATTGCCCTTTATATAGATGTGAACCCTATAAATAAACTAAAGATAAGGGACTAATAAATATTGCCCTTTATATAGGAGTGAACCATATAAATAAACTAATGAAATGGGGCTAATAAATGCTGCCCGTTAAATCTATGTCAGACACTTTGTCAAACATAGCTACAAGAGTGTTTCTTTTAGCCACAATTTGTCTGTGAAGAATGCATGTGTCAATTACATTCCACAGGACTGAGAATGGCTGAGATTCAAAATCTGAAACATATGGAATGGGAAAATTGTTCTGCTTGAACTTGACTTGAAAAACACTGCAATGTCTTCTGATAAAAATGTCCATTCTAATCAAGTCTCATTCTGTTATTCATAAAGGTTAATGACTGTCTTCTGATGTTATTAATTATTAGGCACCTAATCAGTGGAGATTTAATATCAAAACAAACTTGTACAATTAGTTCTTCTTTCTATGAGCAACCAATTAGCACAACTTGGATATGTGCTTCATTGCTGATTGCTGTCTCTCTTATTACTTTTATAGGAAGCAAAAACACAATGGTATTTATTGTGAAGTGGAGATTCTGTATGATGCTTGACAGTAATCATAGCGGTATAGATGCTGCGGCAGACTGTATACCAGTAAAGCATGAAGCCATGACTAGGCAAGGTATAGCAGTACAGATGCTGTGGCAGGCTGCATACAAGAAAAGCCTAATCATGGCTTCATGCTTTTCTTGTATACAGTCTGCCACAGTGTCTATACTTCTAAGACCCGGCCTAATCATGGCTTTATGTTTTTCTGGTATTTCTGTGGGCTGTTGTGGAGGGATTCCTGGTGCTGTAACAGAAGATCCATCCTGTGAGGTAGGGACCTGGGTTGATTGAACAACAGGTCTAGAAGGTCGATGAACTAAGACTGCTGTTGCCACAGTGGGGTGATAAATCTTCTTGAAGTCAATGATTATATGATAGAGGTCCTGTCAATCCTGCAGATACTTTTCAGAGACGATTCTAAGGTTAAAGATCTGTTCTATAGTGCTATGTCCTGCTCTGAAACCTGCCTGTTCTTTGATAATTATGTGACCTGCTTGAGGTTTCAGTCTGTTGAGGATGATCTTAAGCATAACTTTCCTTGGATGACTGATGAGGCTGATTGTTTGGCAATTAAAGCACAGCTGCAGATTCACTTTCATAGGAAGAGTGATGATCAGAAACTGGGTCCATGGTGTGGGTCATTCTCCTGTTTGCCAGATTTTGTTGCAGATTGTTGTGAGGACACCTATCATGGAGGTTCCTACTGCTGGAACAAGTTCTGCTGGTATATTATCGACCCCAGTTGACATCCCTTTCTTTAGTGTCTTTATTGCAGCTCTACTTCTTCCCTGAGGATTGAGTTGTCAACCTCTGCTGTGGTTATTGGGAAGTTTAGTACAGCTTTGTCTCCAGAAGTCTCCTGGTTGTAAAGCTCAGAACACTATTCCATCCAACTGTTAAGAATCTCTTGATCTTCTATAAGACTCGTGCCAGCCTTGTCCTGGATCATGGATGAAATATCTGGATCTGCAAATAGGCATCCAGTAGGTCAACAGAGACCTCCCAATCAGATGGACAAGGAGTGTTCTGGATTGAGGACATAGTTTTCATCTTGAAAGGTTCTTCTAAAAGAAAATAGTTTAAAGGGGAGAGATCAATTATAATACTAAATTTTCCACCTATTGGTAACCAGAAGATTTGTGAATAGAATGCAAAAGAGTATGAACCTCCACCCTCAATTTCACCAGACTGGACTGATAAAAGAACATGGGAGTCCTTAACAGAGAGGATTGTTCCTCAAGCTGGAGTCGGTAACCCTATGTCATTTATGACCAGGCCTCTGAAAAGAAGCCTAGACAAGCACCTACAGGGATGTTTAGGAGAAGGATGCATGGCAGGATAGGGTTTGGGACCCTAGGGATGCCCCCTACTCCTTCACTATGAAAAGAAGGTGGGTTAGAGAACTTCCAGTTTGAGGTAATCTGGTATCTGTTTTCTGAGCACTGTGAACCTTACGATTGAGGAGGTCTAGTTTGAGGTTGCGTATTGAACTGTAGCTGCATCTGTTTGAAAACTTGGTGAATGGCCCCTGAGGATGATTTGCATTTCCACATTTCCTTGTCAATTGTGATGAGCCAGGAGTGATTGTGAAGGAAGGATGGTGATGATCCAGTAAGTCTGGAGAAGCAGTTGTAGTAATAAGTCCCCCAAAGAGGGTCTCATATTTAAATGGAGCAGCTTTTAGCAATAGCTAAGCAATATCTTTAAAAAGTCAAAGGCACTGTCATGGCAGATATGCGGAAATTCCACCGACAATGTCATTGCAGGTCTTGGCCACAGATTCCAACACATGTTGTAAAGTGGATAGATTCAAAGAGGATTCTCTCAGCAAACTAAAAGATGCAGCTAAGATGTCAGCATGTGAAGCTATGGTAACAAGTAACATGGCTTTCTGTTATTTTGATGAGAAGAAACAGCAGAGAGGCTGAACCCTACAACTTTTTTAATTAGAGATTTAGCCGAAAATAAAGGTTTCTACGAAGGTTAAAAAATAAGGTCAATAATCTCAAACCGAAACCTCTAACCAAGTATATTTCCATACAAGGGGAAACAGATCCAATTAGCTTTTTTGTTACCCCACGCTGACGTATTTTTCAAAAATTTTAGGCATGTTCATTTGCAACGCACACACACGTGTTGTTGCCAGCCTCTCTGCTGCTGTAATTAAATAACTATTATATCAATAATGATCAGTGAACCACACTCAGCTAGACTAGCTCGAGAGCGACTAGAGGCAATCAAGAAATATATACCTGTGAGAGATTCTGTCAAACAAAAACTACAGGCATGTCAGGAGTCTCGGGTTGAATTTGCAGAAAGTGCAGAAGAATTATTTAAACCGGTTACCGCGACTACTAAAGGTCTTCTTCCCACGTTGGAGAAAACATCTGAGGCTACAACTGCAACACAGCTGGTTATCGGAGCATTACCAAATCAAATTAAAGCTATGGAGTCTGCTGAAAAAATATGTGCTGAAATTCAAGATATTAAAAATATCATCGAGGATCTGTCTAAAGCAGAATTAAAAACTCAGTATTTTACTCAACAAGGATATATAGAAGTTATGAATGATCCTGTTAAGGTTGCTGCAGTGGGATAGCAACATGCAAATTCCAGTTTGGTATTCAACATTACCAACACAAAAATTAGCAGATCCTCCAATATGTGGCCGTGAAGCACTTGCTGCACTTGACACAATTTCAGCATCATCAGCACCACCTCATAAAGTTGTGCACGAGTACACCGTTAACCAGCATCTATCGTTTTAAACTACTATTATATAATATTGTATAATGGTAGATATTTATGGAAGATCAGCTAAAACTAAAACCCAACAAACACCAGGTGAAGGTTTACTCAAACAAGTAACAAAACAGATCAATGATGAATTATCTGACCTGCTCAATCTTGCCGACATTGATCCTGATGAACTTGTAGTATTTCAAAACCGTGAAGGAAAATTGATGACAAGTAATATTTCAATCAGCGATATTATTGTTCATAACAGAGCAACACGAGAAAGTCTCGTTGCCATGTATGACCAAGAAGGAAAGCTTGTCCCTAGTGTTGTTACTCTGTCGTCGATCCAAGATAGTATATCCGAACAAGTTTTAAAGACTGGTGATATGATGACCTGCATTATCAACATTAACAACAATAAAATTACCAACGTGGGAGAACCAACAGATAATCTCAATGCAGCAACAAAGAAGTACGTCGATGATAACAACATTCCGATGACAACTTTGTTGTAGACGATCAATGATGGAATGACTGCATTTAGAACTGAATTTTCTAATCACGTACAACTGTTTCTGAACTTTCGCAGAAATGTAAATAGAACCATAAATGAATTTTTTGGAAGTCCACCAACCACTGACATAAAACTCGCCGACGTTAATGCGAGACTCAATGATATCATCAATGGAATTCCTGATATTGTTAAAAAACTAATCTGATTAAAATTACTTACGCGCAGATCAACAATATCGTATACACAGTATCATCAGGATCATCAACGTGGACACCGCAAGATAACACTATCAAACATACTGCAACAGTTACTGGTGTGTACAGGCTGTCCATGTTCAGCTCTGCAAAATTTAGGATATTTACTACATTTCCATGGCATCATTCAACCGATAATTTTTCAGGAACTGTGTCTATTGTGTTAAACAAAAATATTGAAGAAACGTTTATACTGGAACCATCTGATAAAAAATTAACCACCGCATCCTACTGGTGGTGTCTTTAATTTATCGCTGAAACACCTCAATTGATTATTTAATATAGTATAATGATCGACGCTAACCAACACAGATACAATCAAGTATGTGAGTGTGAAACCAAACTGAAAAATATCATTGACGCGTACAGCGCAGAAGTAAAAAAATATCACAGACACACAGTTGTCATTGACGTAGTTGTGTATTCGTTATCTACGATCATCGCTGGAACTGGTGTATTACTGTACGCGGTAACGATGACGTCACCGGCAGTTGTAACAATTTGTGTTTCAGCTGCAACAACAATCGCTGGTGTTCTTAATATCATCGCAAAAAAAAAATCGATGTGTACAAACGCAAAATTACACAAGTACACGCTAAAACTGCACGCGGTGACATTAGCATACTCGAAGCTATCATCGTTGATTTCGTCGTGCCTCAACGATGGTATAATTAACGAGTTCACAAAAATAATGGAGATTTACAATGAGGCATTAGAACCAGAAAAAAATCCTGATTGTTTGCAAAATTTACAAATTTGATTTAAAATCTTAATTTAATAATAATAATGTCGTCAACGATGGAACTTATGCAACAGATTGCCGCCAATACAGCTCCGCAAAAAACAACAATGATATCAACCAGTTCAACCAATCCTGAATTCAGTGTTGTTTTTACAACTGCAATTCCAGCAAAAGAAATAGCACTAGCACAACTGCGAGTTTATTATAGTTGACCAAATATCAGATCAAAATCATTCGGTGGTCTCCCCCCAAACAACTCATTGGCGTTCTCAAATAAAAATAAACCAGATGGAACTCCGGATTGGCAAGTTGTAAGTGTACCCACTGGAAGTTACCAAGTAGAACAGCTCAATGAAGAATTCCAGCGCAGAATTAAATCTATAACGGGCAAAGAATCCAAGATAGCTATCACTGTTCACGAACCAACGTTGTCATCCGCGATTGAAATATATTCACCGGATTACACCGTAGATATTTAGCAATCTTCGATCAGAACTGTACTTGGATGGCCTGAAGTTGCGCTGGATTGTGTTGGATCACCAGAACCACGCCGGGATGAATTTCTCATGACAGAAAAAAGATTTATAAATGTTCCCATGTACAGAAAATTATACCCATGGAACATTGATGAATATTTTATTGAAAACGCTGAAAGTACTACTGATATGATGACATCAGCGTTGGATTACTCCAATAATAGAATCATTGACATCAGTGATATAATGAATAAAGAATTTAATCGACTTCTTGCTGAACTTAAAATTGAGTTTGCTTATATAATACAAAAATACAGCTTTATTATGAAAGAAATAATCATTGATAAAATTCTTCACTTAAATCGAATATTATATGATTTTGATTTTCTTAAACATATTTTAGTTAGAAATTTTCTTCATCATCGTGATAAATTTGGTGGTCGATTTGCAAATTACTTTATTCAAGAAACAATTACTAAAATCATATCACTGATAAAAGTTCCTGATCCTATCAATGATGTCATCGATGAATATTTTCCAAAAATTCTTGAATCATGGAGAAAAGTATCACCACCACCAGGAATTCTCCGATACAACAACGATCCGTACGACGGCGGCAGACATGTATCACTGGGTATCATCAATATAACATCAACGATTGCAGTCAATCTAGTATGTGATGTCGTCGATGGTAACTATCAAGTAGATTTACAAAAATCCAATCAAGCCAAGCAAGGATACATTTTATACACATTACCTCTCAAGTCCCCCCAGGGTATTTAATTGTATCAGAACCAATCAACGTTGTTTATCTGCATGTGCATAATCCACAGTTATCAAGGATAAATTTTAAGCTTCCTGATCAGTCTGGACACCTTTTGGATTTACGTGGAGAATCACTGAATGTAAATCTGTATGTGAGATCGTAGAAAAATAAAAATTTGTCAAATAAATTTGATTTTTTACTGAAACTAAATTTTTTAATTTGACGAGTAAGTTAGTACTAAAAAAAAAAAATCTGATTACAATCTGAAAAATCGGATGAGTAAGTTACCCGATTAAAATAAAACATTTGACTGAATTTTACAATTTGATGGGCGGACTACCCGATTAATTTCAAAATCTGAATAAATCTAAATAAATAAATCTTTATTAATAAAAAAATTAATTTGAATAAATCTGATTTTTTTTTTTTTACTGTATTTTAGCTGGTACCATGACTGTTGGTTTAGTTGTCACTACATTCACTTTCACTGTGGGACGAGTAACACTCATCGCTACCTTTCGCCAGTAACTATTCCACGGTTTTACTCGCTGTCATAATCTCGTTCAGTTGTCTTATACGAGCATTTACTCATTTTTTTTGTTTCGTATTCGTAAGATAATTCTGATTTAATATTTTCGATTGAGCATGAAAGGGGAACAAATAATTTCACCTGAGCATCTGTAACTGCCGCGAGCGACTGTAACATTGCCTGCTGAATTAACTTTATGAATCTGTAATCAGCTAGTAGTGTATACCTGTTCTCGGATTTTCCAAATTGTAATGATTCAAATCGCACATAATTTTTTCTGGATTAAGTTTATCAGAAATTTTTATACCGTCATGTTGTAACTGCTTAATAGCAACAATAACAGCATTAATATTTTCTTGATTCATTATATAATAAATATTTATTTAAAATAAAAATATTTCTGAATCAGAATTAACATAATAATAAAAATAAAAGTCTGAATCAGAATTAACATAATAATAAAAATAAAAATCTGAATCAGAATTAATATAATAATAAAAATAAAAATTTTAATCAGAATTAATATAATAATAAAAATAAAATTCTGAATCAGAATTAATATAATGATAAAAATAAAATATTGATAAAAATAAAAATCTGAATCAGAATTAATATAATAATAAAATAAAATATTAATAAAAAATATAAAAAATATTTCTCAATCAGAATTAATATAATAAAAAAATATAAAAAATATTTCTGAATCAGAATTAATAATAAAATAAAATTAAAAATCTGAATCAGAATTAATATAATAATAAAAATAAAAATAAAAACCTGAATCAGAATTAATCATAAAAATAAAAATAAAAATCTGAATCAGAATTAATATAAAAAATATTTCTGAATCAGAATAATAAAAATAAAAATAAACAATATAAAAAATATTTCTGAATCAGAATAATATCAATAAAAATAAAATATTAATAAAAATAAAAATCTGAATCAGAATTAATATAATAATAAAAAATAAAATATTAATAAATATAAAAAATATTTCTGAATCTGAAAATAAAAATAAAAAATAAATTTAAAAAATCTGGATCAGAATATTAATAAAAATAAAAAATATAAAAAAAATCTGAATCAGAATAAAAAAAACATTCCTTGTTGAGGAATGTTTTTTTACAGACGGCACAAACATATGATTATAATATTTGATTATATGGACGGCACAGATACATATGATTATAGTATTTTATTATATGGATGGCACATACAAATGCTTAATATGATTATAGTATTTTATTATATGGATGGCACATACAAATGCTTATAGCATTTGATTATATGGACGGCACAGATACATATAGTAGCGTATTTACTGCAATTATGTACAAGGATAGTAGTATATTTACAGCAATTATGTACAAGGATAGTAGTGTATTTACAGCAATAAACCCCCCTCCTCAGATTGCCAAACGACAGTTTAGGCGATCCGTATTTGTAGATATTGGATGGCACAACACACAACCGGGCCTTCTCTTCGTTCAACAGATCATGCGCGCTCTACCCCCTATAATCAACCCCAGGAAGTGCAAAAGTACACCCACCACGTGGTGACATGGTGGGAGAGTGGGGTTTTTTCTGCTGAAGTTCGAGGAACTTGGCAGAGCCACAACTATTAAGAAAAATTTGGTAATAATGCCCCCATCGACGATATGTCAGTCATGAGATTCGAACCCCAGAGCTTGAGTACGAGAATTCTATGCGCCATTGTATGTTCTTACAAACACATTGTTCGGAAATCACTATAAAGTTACCTATGCTGGAGCGCAGGCAACTTACATACAACCAGTATACTGACAGCGTAATGTAAATTTTAATTTCTAAAATAAATCTCACACATATTTCGGAAGTTACAAACTGCATTGTGGATTTATTTTAATTTCACACATGTTTCAGCTGAATACAACATGGACATAAAATACCGCCGGTTGTATTGGAAACAGATGTTGTGTGAATGTAAGATCTAAAAATAACTTACCTGGAATTTGCACGGCCAACATTGAAAATATAAAAGTAAGCTACCTGTAATTTGTACGGCCACATTGAAAATAACCTACCTGAATCAAACTCATGAACAATCTGAATTTATTAAAGTGAAAAGATGTAAATTACAACCACCAACTACAGACAGTTACTGAATATAAAACACACACAAAAAAATATAAATAAATCACTACAGTAATGTAATCACGCGGGACAACTGCTTAATTACACTATCAGAATGAGCTTTGCTTGACAGACTTATCTTGCTTCATGTGTATGATATTTAAATATAATTTGCTGATACTATTTATTTGAAAATACTGATTTGGTTATATTATCTGCGACGTATTTTACTGAACGCCTGCAAATATCAAAATATTTATCTGCTGCATATATCGATGAAAATATTATCTCTATGCCTGTCTCTACATTTGTAGATACAACTGATCTTGGAGATTTATCATTATAACCGACTCTTCTGAATTTGCAATTCTGGCTTTGCGTAATGGCTTGCAAATTCGACAAAGAATTATTTTTCCGATTTCGATCAATATGATCGATCACAAGGTCGTCTTCGATGACTCCGTGAAAACATTCGAACACGAATCTGTGAGATAAATATCTTTTTTCCCCAGCATTAAATCTGAGATAACCAGTATTATCAACAACACCAAATGGTTTTTTCAGTCGACAGTGTCTGATTACACCATCACAAGATGCTTCATAATTTTTAATGATGGGGTGTGTCACAAATTCATTTTGCTCCATTTATATACTAATATTATTTGTCTAAATTGTTATTTTGAAAACCTGGCGAGATAGTCTTCGGCGGTTTTTATGGGAGACTCGACATTTTTTTAATCATAATATCGTTTCAGCTCTCTATATTTTTTACCACCACATTTGCACACATAACCATGTTTCTCCTCTGACTCCAACACCACACCGCAAGCACAGTTTTGGTCCTAGTCTTCCATGCCGAAAACTCTGCATGTGATAGCTACAGAATTCGTTTACGCATGCGCGGTTACAAGGAGTTGTAAATCCTATCATTAATCAAATGCATTTATTATTTGCTTGTATCATTATATATACAATTAAAGTTTAATTAAACACATATTTGCCTTAATTATAATATGGAGGAATTTATGAGACTATCCGCAATTAAGCCTTCTAGAGCTAGATTTGATCTTGACAAACTGCCAAAACCAAAATTTAGTTTTACGATGCAAGATTTGGCACTGATGAACAATGATATAACTGATCGTATCAACGAAGCCAAGAAGGAATTTCATGACAATGGTGCAGTTCATACGTGGTCAACATTTAATATTATAAATGTTGTTGATGCTACAATGAATGACGAGCGAGGAAGAAAGATTATTGACTATCTCAATGATCAGTGTTATATTATTCTAATAAAATTTATTGTGCAGACAGACGACGAAGTTTAGATTATCCATGACAAACGTGACCCTGTCCGCATGACCATTGGAAGTAGCATTATCACGTTGAATAAAAATTCTAAACCCGGTATGCTGACCGGCATTGACAAACCATATTACGAACGAGCGTATCCTGTGACTGTAGTTGTTTATGCGCTATATCCGCTAAATAATAAACCCAATGTCGATGATCTTGCGCCAATGAAACTGTCCAGGATAAATTGTGTAGCTGAGCGAGTTACAGAACATTTTGCATCAGCGATGCATGGAAACAGTTTAACGGATTTTTGACGTGAAAAAATAAATCTGTGGGCAGAAAAAGTTAAAGATACTGGAGTGTCTATCAGTGACGTTGCTGAGTTAGAAAAAAAATTAAGATTTCCAATGACGGCGAAGACATTAACCGAAGAAATTTTATATACAGTGAAATACACAAAAAATGGAACTCCGATAACAATCACTGATCATAACACGCATGCATGGACGTCATCGATGATGATATTTCCACAAAACAGAGCAGTTAAATTTTGCAACATTGTTATGTTTGATTTTATCAACGATATCAGTAAGAGTGACCCTGTATCTGTGTGGTTATTTCGAAGTGTCAATGATGGAAATTACGATCAGTTTGTGCGGCTTAGCGAAGAAATTTATTGTGCAGAGTCACTCCACGAAGAAATGAAAAATCTTGCTCTGAAATACACGAACGATGTTGAACAATTACTGAATAACTGTTTCACCGTTCCATCAGTTGCTGCTCACTTTGCTCAGGAGAAAAATGGTTGGAACCTACAAGATCGGAATTTCTCATTGATGCACAGCTAAGCTGCACCGAATATGGACATGGCAGATTATGGAATACCTGGTATGATTATAACGACGTTTTATCCGTTAACATGGAAGCGTGTTATCCTGGAAGTTTTCTTGGATATGGAGAGTGTTCTGAATACTTTAAAAGATTTGGTCATTCAACACATGAGATGACAAGAGTTGCAATAATGGACCTTTGCCAGATTTTGATCCGACTGGATTCGCCTGCATGGATTCATTTGAATTTGCACAGGATCTTCATCCGATTGTTTATGCATGGTTTGGAAGACATTTCTCAGAAAAACACTGGGCTCCTATTGTGTTGTTACGATATATGATTGATGTAAAAATATTAATATCGTTGGTTGTAAATGAAGTGATAATATCGTATCGTCTGCAGAAACAAGTTTGGTTGCCACAACCAAACAAGTTTGATGCAGAAAAAGATATCAAAGAAAAATTTCCTAATCTTGACAAGGATGAAGTTGTTAAACTTATTAATGTTGTATACGGATACAACAAAGAAAATAATGAAAAAGTTTCAAAAGATCTTGGCAGAAAAATAATCGGTAAGTTTACTCAGGGTGGTGCGTATGATCATAAAAGAACGTGTACCAGGTTGATCATGGACAATGCAGAACTCGATTTTATAATTGCTGATACAACGGAGAGAAATATGTTTATAAACCGAAATGATATTTACTTACTAAACGGAACTAAATTGGGTACAATTATGAGTTATATTGATGTTGAGTCACCGCAATTTACTCATTTAAAATATTTGATGCTCACGTATGTTTCAATAAACTTATTATCGATGATAAACAGATTTCCGTTGATCATGGTCAGAGTTGCCATAGATTCATTCTAAATAAACAAAAAATATGTAGACGCGCCACATGGATTACTTGGCACTGGTGAATGGAGATCATGGAGAATAAAATGCAAAAACATTTTCGGGTATTCTGAATCTGCCGAAGTTGAAATCACGGAGAAGTATTACAAGAAAAACAATCAAATACCAGCATCGACAGCGCCGTCTGTGTATTATCTGTTATCCAGGCATAAAACCGTTTACGTAAATGGATGTGGTGGTTCTGGTAAAACAACACGCATGATTGAATTTTTTCGGAATTTTGATATGACTGTGCTAACGCCCACACACAGACTCGCCAGAGAAATGACCGAATGAGGGGTTAAATCACAGATGTATCATAAATTCTTCACATGGTGTGGAGAATGTGGAGACACGTGGACATCATCGCAGATGGGTGAGAAATATATTCCCAAGATTATTATCTGGGATGAAATTTGTACGGTATCACTACAAGTATTAAAAATCTTTCTGTCGTGGCTGTTAACAAAAAATACAGCTGTGATCATGTGTGGTGATCAAGGTCAACCACCACCTTTTGTTGGGCTGTCTCCACACAAATGGTAAAAGAACACCACAGATTATTATGAAGAAATAAATGATGATCATAGAGCCGTTGATGAATCGCTACGAGAATTTAAAAAGTTAATCAGACTGCAGCCAGATAGAATACAATGTGAAATAATGCGTGGAGTAATTCCAGAGATGTCCATGAATGATTTTTGGAATTTATGGAACTCAGCTGATTTGATAGTTGCAAGTAGAAAGATAGAGATACACTTCAAGAGAAATTATTTCTGCGTCACAAGGAAAGATTTCCAAATCTACCTGTACCATTTTTGTGCCACATCACTCACATTTACCTGTAAGAGCATGTTTTTTATTTTCAGTTGTCACTGTAGTTAATCCACTAGTTGGCGTGGGTGCTCTACATCAAACACAATATAAATCCATCATATAAATTATTATGGATATAATTAACTTCTCTGCAACATGAGCATGTGAGCCAGTTAAACATCATCCAGCACTACCAAATTCTATAAGGATGATAATAATTGGACCATCTGGGTCTGGTAAAACACAATTATTACTTAATTTGATAATGAGATGGCTCAAGTGGGATAAGTTGTATTTAGTGGCACCATCTGTAGATGATCAACGATGTTATGAAGTACTTAAAGATTTTAATGAAAACACAACGTCGTTGTATGAAGATGGTAATGATGTTATCGATTTATCACTGATACTGATGAAGCTCCATCTGTGGATGACCTCAATAGACGTATTAATAATCTCTAGTATACGATGATGTTATGCTGGACAGACAAACACACCCAGCTAGGATATTCTCACGAGGTAGACATAAAAACACAGATGTGATTTATGTTACCCAGCGGTATACACAAATACCAAAAGTGATCAGAGATAACTGTAATATTTTAGTTGTGTTTAATGGAGTAGATACACATATGTTACGAAACATTCATTAAACTTGGTGTTCAGGGGATATGGACATGATTAAATTCAAAAACTTCTTTGCACAAGCTCAAGCTACCCCATTTGGATTTATCACAGTATTTACATGATACTAGATCAAGGTATCATGTTGGTCTCAATAAAACGAACATGCCTAAAATCTGAAAAATTATGTCAGTGCGGGGTAACAAAAAAGCTAATTGGATCTGTTTCCCTTTGTATGGAAATATACCTGGTTAGAGGTTTCAGTTTGAGATTATTGACCTTATTTTTTAGCCTTCGTTGGAACCTTTATTTTCGGCTAAATCTCTAATTAAAAGAGTTGTAGGGTTCAGCCTCTCTGCTGCTGAAGACGTGCCAAGGTTCCTGATGAAATACCAATGTTGGATGAACTAGAATCCAATTGGCGAGGTTTAGAAAGCCACTTTGACAAATGTACCCAGTAGCTGGCATTGGAGACCAGGAGTCTCACCATCAAGGAAGAGACTGACCAACCTCAATGTTGTCGAGCTATATTTTGGCCTCCTGCAAATCTCTGAGTAATTTCTTTGATCATGGAGAAATGAGGAAGAAGTAATAGAATTCTGGTTGAGGTAATGTATCCTGAGATCTTTTCCAAAATGGATAGTATTTTGTTGGACCAAGTGCTTGATGGTTTCAGGGACAAGTCCTTGATGGTTTCAGGCACAAGTCCTTGATGGTTTCAGGCACAAGTCCAGGGGTAATAGGCTGTACACTTCACTTACAGCCTTATGAAAGGACCAGACCGCAATAGATGCAGTATGGGTGAGTGTCCCAAGAGCCCTTCCTGTGGCCACAATGACCACAGACTGTTCTGACATTATTCTGAAAAAAGAAATAATCACAGTATATGTACATGTATAATTGTACCACATACTCACCTTATTTGTATGCAATACATGCTACATATACCCTCATGTTCACACCAGGTAAATAAATGATGACTCATTTTACCTGTCTTTTTTCTTTGTCAATACAGACGTTTATTGTTGTAACTTTATTGTGGAAAACAAATGTAAATACCCATGCAATTACAGCTGAAAGCAAAAGCATGACCCTAAATATACAAACTGTTGAGGAAAAAACAACAATAATAACAACTAAAAGATATTTTAGCATGTCAGTTTATTTCCACTGACAGAGGAACATGCTAGTCGCTGGTTGCCCTTTAATGTTGAGCAGGTTGTTGCTGTTATTTGTAACACTATCAAGGACTCCCCTGTACCCAAGTTGTATATTTTAGAATGATGTACCCAAACCCTGACTGAGTAGGAGACACAAAGTATCTTTATGTTCCTTAATGAATTGAAAGAGAGAAAAAAGTTACTGGTACAGAAATATTTAAATACGGAACTGAGATATTCTTCGATAAAATAATGAAGCAGTACACATTGGCTTTCTACAGGCAGATTTTCTCTGGTGAAACATCATAACATCCAAACAGCATAGCATCTGTAAAAAAGCTTGTGCGAGCATGTGATAGCTCATGGCAAGTTCACGGTAAGCTGGTTATGATCTTAACTGTAGTTAGCAGACTAGATGGGATTTTGCAGCAAGCTCACAGAAGCTCGTTTAAGAAATTTGGAAACAACCAACTACAGTTGCTTGCATGATCTTGCTAGCAAACCCTGCAGATTAAATATTCATCTGGAAAATTTGATAGTCATGGTGAGAAATTTGCTACATAATGTAACATATTTTAGTCTATCAAATCATTTATTTGCATATCAAATCAATAATCTGTACAGGTGCTGAAAGTCCCTGTGTATTATTTAATTTAGCTTTTTATTGCTTTGGTATATTAATCCTAGGGAATAATAATAATGATAATGACTTTATTTAAAGAAGAGGCTCATTTGCTCAACTGACCAATCTTCCATGAGGCCTTCTATAATGACATTTGTACAAATATATACACAATGCACAATTTTTACAATGTGAGGTGTCTTTAGACAACAAACGCTGTTAAAAACTCAACAATTGATCCACTGCTACAATAAAATTGCAGTTTTCAAATAATAGTCACTTTAGTCCCATTCTGCAATGACCCTTATAGCAGTATTTGTTCCATATATTATTTAAAAGATGATCCCTGTAAAGAGCTTTCTTACTGGTCAAAAGTTTGTACTTGCCCAACGAATCTTCATATAACGGAAGCTGATGGAAATAAGCAAGCTTGCCAATCACTGTTTCAAATTTCTGACATTGAAACAACAAGTTTTAATAACAGTTTGAAAAATGTTGGAAATAAGAATGACTTGAATGCAAAGTCAATGGGAACATGATTAGACAATCTGTAAGAAAACCAAATGCCAGGACTAGCATTGTGATTTTTGCCATACAGGCTTTAACTAGTACCAACTCTACAGAAACGTCTAACAAGGTGTTAAATGAGAAGGAACTGGGCCAGATTAGAGGTTATTACAATTCCAAACTGATTCTCTTCCAGAAGTTAAAGAGGGACAATGTCTAGATCACTGGTGGGGAAGTGATGATATTGTTGCCAGATACCGATGTCTATCAAAGATGGTAATATACTTGCGGATTTGTTTTCATGGCCTACAAGCAGAATCATCATTCAAGGACATGAGTGGTATTAACTATTATTGTTTATATTAGCAAAATATTCTAGTTGTGTTAGAATTCTGCAGAGAATCAGTGTAATTATATCATAATATCATTTGTCACTGCTGCTAATGGATAGTAGGCTCATTCAACTTCAAGTGATCACAACAACATCAACAGCTAGTACAAGTATTCAAACATTCAGTCTACAACTTCCATATCTCATGTATGTCATATAACAGCTGAATTATTTTGTGTCACTTATATTGAAATAGTACTGTGGTTAATGAAGTGCTGTATAATTCATATCCATTATTTCATTTCAAACTTTTTGAAATGTCAATGAAAAATTACTGAAAATTCAGTAAATAGTCTATAGTACTCAAAAATTTCAGTCAAATTTCAATGGTAATTTCAGTCAAATTTCAATGGTAATTTCGGTCAAATTTCAATGATAATTTCGGTCAAATTTCAATGGTAATTTCAGTCAAATTTTAATGGTAATTTCAGTCAAATTTCAATGGTAATTTCGGTGAAATTTCAGTGAAAGTGTTGGTCAAAATTTAAGTGAAATCTTAATAAAATGTTAGTGAAATTTAGTGAGATCTCACCAAAATTTCAGTGGATGTTTCGGTCACAATTTCAATGAAATTTTAGTGAAATCTCACCAAGATTTCAGTGAAAGATTTTGTCAAGATTTTAGTGCAATCTTGCCATCCTATCCTATAAAATGGAAATGAAGTTTCATTTTTCATTTGGATAATGTAGATAAGTAGTTATAATAATAACTGATATTGTTATAACTACTTATCTACATTTTGTTGGTTCAAGGAGCACTGTTGGGAGAGCGAGGCATCACTATAGTTGTGAATAAGTAATCCTATTAAATCAAAATAAATTAAGTCACATTTTCCATTGTTTAAAATTATCGTTATATTTACTTTTCTACAGATTGTTGGTTAATCAAAAAGGTGTCGACATTACCCATTTTTTGAATTGGAACAATATGTTAGAGATGTCAAACTTGAGCATTATTGAGAACTACAAAACTATGATACACTGACAAATGATTTTTGGGGGTTATGAAGATTTGAGCTTTTCGTTTGTTCAGTTTTTGTATGCTTGCTATGAGCTGGAGTGTGCAAAGTTTTAGCAAGCTTCATATTGTCTGGTTGACAGTGCTTCGTGAGCTTGTTGCTAGCTTGTATACTCAATCCAAGCTTCCTGCAAGCTTGCATGTGCAAAGTTTTAGCAAGTTTGCTAATAGCCAGTTGACTGTGTCACGAGCTTGTATACTTGCTGCAAGCTCACATATGCAAATTTGTAATGAGCTTGCTAGAAGCTTGTTGAACACATTCCATAAGCATGTTTAAGCTTGCCACGTCTTCATAATTGTTCCAATTCTGGCTTGCACATCCTATACCACAAAGTTGTGGGCTCACACATGCAAAGTTTCAGCTAGCTTGTTACTGTCTTGAAATAAGCTCATGATTTTTGTAGGGGATGACCCAAGCCAGGTGCATTATTGGATTGTATCATACTGATAAATTCCACTCAGACAGACAGTGGATTTTCAGCACAGAAGAGCATAAATCTATACAATGGCAATGGGTAATGTACTGCTGCTATTAAACTACACCTGAAATCAAAGTTACACTGGCACTATATACTTGTGACCAATTCTATATTGCATATATAATTACATTTAAATACAATTAGCAATATTAAATATTCCAGCAGTCAATATTTATGGTGATCATTACTTACTGACGGGTGTATTCTCAGGTTTGATGATAAACCTGATATCTTGAATGTTGGTAACTGTGGGAGGTTCATTGGCAGTGACTGAAAGAGAAACAAATAACTTAAGGAATGAGGAACAAAAGCATCTCCTTAAAAACTTCATTTATTATATAATTTGTTTTTCTTTAAAAAACATGAAAAATACAATAAGCAAACAGCTTCACAAAATTGAACAGCAACAAAACGACATACATCAGTGAATTTAAAACCAAAAACTACCGTATTTTATGTATTTTTTCGTACCCTTTAATTTTTCGTACACAATCCAGTTATCAAAATAATAATTATTTAAATGTATCATAATTTTTCGTACATATCACTTTGTATTATTTGAAAAATTCATTAAATTATCGGACATAAAATTTCCACTAAGAAGATTTACGTTTGCAAAAAAGATCGAAAATACCGTATTCCCATTTTGTTTTTACAAAAATTAATGATTAATTGTTGGTGAGAAAATATGATTGATGCATAAGCATGGGCACCCGCAGCATCGGTCAAGGGGGGTCATGTGACCCCCCTGGAAATCATACTGCAATATATATTCCGACAAGTTTAATCATTCAAATGAAGCTGAAAATATGTCACAAGATTCTGTTCAAAACGCTTAGTAAATATTAGCTTTAGTTTCAGACTGCTTACTATACTAACTCTCCCAGCCGTGACTGACTGACCTCCCCCCCCCCCATTTTTGCAAAAGATCCTGCAGGCGCCCATGTGCATAAACTCTTATTGTCATTACAATATCTACTGGTGTTTATTAACAAATGAACAAAGGACTTCACAGACCATACCTTTAAATATTATCGTTAATTAGTTCTCCTTATTAAGTCCGTCACCGTAACAAAACACCACGTGCATTTTAAAACGAGTTCAGAAGCCCTTTGATGTTTTCTTATCCAACAAAAATTACATCTCAGTACATGCTAAAGTGAAGACCACAGACCACTGGTCAACTAGTCTTATTGTTTCATTAGTCATACAAACATAAAATATAAAAACCTTGTCATTTTCCATCGTAATTTTGAAAGTCACGGACTCCGTTAAATCGATTCGTATATATACATATACTATCTTTTAAGTGTTTGTTCTGTTTTGACTTGGATATAATTAACATTTTATTGCAAATCTATTCTATGATATACCTCACTATTATCTTTATTGGCGAGTTCGAATAACAAGTAATGCATATGATCGCTTGTCCTTATAACATCTGCTATATGGACAACGGCTTTAATAGCATATTGACAGACTTTCATTTCCCTAAAGCAAGCCTCATTTCCCTACTGGCAGCCTCGCTGATTTGACCTCTTTAGTCGATTCTTGCCCTCAATCTGGTTTCAACTAGAATAACCAAAGCGCTAAGCATGTTTAATTACCATTTAAATAACACTGTATACCCATGTGGTTGTTGTGACAATGTACATCATAATTAAAACAACGAACTGTTGATTTAGCAGTGTTTATTCCTAATGGAATATAGTAGGGTCATAATACATGAGGATTATCCCACTCGTCAGGTAACTGAAAATAGTCTTTTTTCTCTTTGCAAAAGCTTCAAATAAAAACTACTCTGAATAAATACGGTCTTGTACACTGAAAAAAATTTGTTTGATTGATCTCTCTGGCGCGCGTGCACACACACACAAGCATGCACGTGCACGCACGTCCGCACTCATGCACATTAACTTAAACATTGATTTCAAGTTCTTTATTTTTTTATTGCAATTTGATAATGAGATTATTGTTGCGGTAAAAATACAACTTGCACTTAATTTCTTGACGATGTGGGATCGTATCGTTGCGTACAATTTACCAATAAATAATACCCATAACTTATACATGTTCAAACCATCTTGATCATTTTGCCAATATTACACAACATAACAGCTACATATGTTCTAAATGCAGACGAGCTTGCACACTGAGACATAATTCTCTCTCTCTCTCTCATTCACTAATAACAACAGTACTTTTGATTTATGAGACAGAAAATATACGTTTACTTTGTACGTTTGTACCGTTAGGTTGTTGAATAGCGTGTTTACTGTAGAACTTGTTTTGGTACAATCCTTTATTTTTCGTACACGGTCAGCACCACCAAATGATAATTATTTATTTTACATATAATTTTTCATACACTGAAATTAATAATTATTTTTTTCGTGTACGAAAAATTACATAAAATACGGTAAATAAACAAGTTACTGAGACCTTTTTCTCTATGCACTTTTAGTATGGTCACATATACTTAATTTCATTAAGGACACCTCCTTGTAACTTGTCTACAGAACTGTCCTTTTGAATCACTTGACGAGTATACTGTTCATTTTATAACTGCTCAATGTAGACAAATCTGGCTGACTTTGCTATGGTTTCATCAGTTAATCAATTATATTAATCTAACTCCTACATAAAAAAATGCATTTTTACAAAATGATCATGTGAGTTTGCTTGATGTTTTTGTTGAATTAAAAATCTAACTTCTTCTACATAAACAAAAGCTTTTTACTAAATGATTAAAGTGAGTTTGTTTGATATTTGGCAGATTTATGGTCATGTTTACAATAATCATCACTCAAATTTAGGTTGGCTAATTGGATGGTTATCCTTGAATACATCTAGTTCTGATACTGAAGGTATAAAGACAAGAGTAGACTTGGACCTTATTAGAATTCAAAGCTGGACACAATAAAACAAGAGTAGACTTGGACCTTATTAGAATTCAAAGCTGGACACAATAAAACAGGAGTAGACTTGGACCTTATTGGAATTCAAAGCTGGGCACAATAAAACAAGGGTAGACTTGGATCTTATTGGAGTTTAAAACTGAACATGATGAAACCAGATTAGACTCAGACCTAATTAAAGTTTAAAGCTGAATGCAATAAAACTAGATAATACTCAGACCTTATTACAAACTAAGGACAGAAACAATAAAACAATAAAACTATATTACACTATGACCTTATTACTGTATAAAGTTAGACATAATAAAACTAGATTAGACTCAGTCCTTATTAGAGTCTAAAATTGGACACAATAAAACAAGATGGCAGAGAAGGTAAAACAATTGTACAATTTTGGGAACATCACAAAAATTAGTTACCCACAATAACTAACTTATTATTATTATTATTATTATTATTATTATTATTATTATTTAATGGCACTTTCAACACATTATTGCCTTTATCATGCCAAGGAAATTGGAGCTAAGTGTAATTATATCATAACAAACATTTGTCACAGTTGCCAAGGATTCACCAAGGCAGGTAACCTCAGCTGGCATGGACATAGATCAAACCTGCAATCCTTGGATTTCAAGGCCAATGCTCTACCATCTGAACCTGGACTCCAAAAACAGCTATCATTTAACCTACAACCTATGGATTACATGTCCAATGCTTTACCATCTGAGCTACCAATCCAAAAGAAGCTATCATCGTACCTGTAACCCTTGGATTACAAGTCTTGACATCCACCATCTGAGCTATCACAACTCCAATAATAGCCACAGTTGTATGACTAAACTGAGATGGCCAAACTTCCTGAGAAACAGACCATGCCTCGAAGTAATGCTGCCATGGAAGCCTCTTTATGTTGAAGTATCTATATTAATAACAATTTTGCCCATATTCAAATCAGTATTTTAATTCTACCAGCAAACAATGGAGATTTCGGCTACAGTTTCTGTGTTTATTCATGTGATATTTATTTACATGGAATTTTCACAAAATTAACAACAGCACTGCAAAAACCCAATGGTACCCAATTAATTAACAACAGTACTTCAAAAAGCATATGGCACCAACTAATTAACAATTGTACTGGAAAAAAGCATATGGTACTAACTAATTAACAACTGCACTGGAAAAAACCATATGGTACCAACTAGTTAACAACTGTACTGGAAAAAAAGCATATGGTACCCAACAAATTAACAACAGTAACCACTTATGGCATATCCTACCCTGCCAGCATCATGTTACTCATTTGAATGTGTACAATAGTACCACTAACAACATATGCTATCCAGCCAATTAATATTAATGATAATGGCATGTGTTACCCTCACAATCAACAATAGTAATGCAATGGCACATGCTACTACTGGGGCCCCGAGTGGCCGAGTGGTCTAAAGCTCTCTCCGTTACGGATCACTGCCATCTCACCTCTGTCTGCCTGGGTTCGAGTCTCGAATTCGGCGAACGTAGATATGTGAGAAAGCTTGCCAGTAGCTTCTCGTGGGTCGGTGGTTCTTTCCGGGTATTTCCCGGTTTCTTCCTCCACCATTAATACTGGCCGCCATGTATAGCCTATCGTGTGCTGAAAAATGGCGTTAAGCCCTACAACAACAACAACAACAACATGCTACTACTGACAGTTAACAATTGTATTGCTAATGGCATGTGTTACTCTGCCAATTAACAATAGTACTGCTAATGGAATATGCTGTCCTGCCAATTAACAATAGTACCACTAAAAGCATATGCTACCCTGTCAATTAATGACAGTATACTAATGGTATATGCTACCCTATCAATAAACAATAGTACTGCAAATGGCATATGCTACCATGACAATTAACAACAGTACTGCTAAAGGCATATGCTATCCTGCCAATTAACAATAGTACTGTTAATGGTATATGCTACCTTGACAATTAACAATAGAACTGCTAATGGCATATGTTACCTTGACAATTAACAATAGTAATGCTAAAGGCATATGCTATCCTGCTAATGCTAATAGAATATGCTGTCCTGCCAATTAACAATAGTACCACTAAAACCATATGTGACCCTGTCAATTAATGACAGTATACTAATGGTATATGCTACCCTATCAATAAACAATAGTACTGCTAATGGCATATGCTACCATGACAATTAACAACAGTAATGCAAAAGGCATATTCTATCCTGCCAATTAACAATAATAATGCTAATGGTATACGCCACTCTGCCAATGAAAGGAGCACAGTATACCAATGTACCAGTTTACCACTGTATTTTATTCCTGTGGTACATACCACAGTACTTTTCCACATTCAACAGTTTCTGTCAGTAACGAATGCAGAGAAACTCCTGAGTAATCCTGTTATGAATTTAATAATAATAACAGCATGTTTTAATTATTTACAGCAAAACAATCCTCAAAAAAGTTTTCTTCTTACAAAATGGTTGCATTATGTCACAAATGAATGGTGAATATCGTAAACACAATTATATTTATGATCCTATAATCACATGTTTTGACGTGTGTTACATATGCCAATGCCATGGCAAAATTTAATGTTGTGAATGATATTCTGATTAAACACTACTTTTGGGAAACTTCAGATTAAAAAGAACAAAAAAAAAAAAAAAGGGAAAAACACATCATGTTTTAGCCCTTTACCAGTGTATGACTGCGAACCACCCAACAATTTTCAGAATCACATTTTTGCTATCAGTATGAACTTTACATAATTTCTCAAGTCCACTTAATATTGTCTCATTTGTTGAATAAGTGTTTTATGTTTCTGGCCCTCTTTGATAAGTATCTTGCCTGAATGTTGGTAATCCACTCAAAGTTCTCCTGTCTTTTATATTAACAGTGTAGCTAGTAAATTGTGTGCTTTAGTATCAGTACTTCTATTTTGATAAAAAAGCTCTTTAATGTTAGCACAATATCTTCCACAGGGTATCAGCTATTGTGTAAGCTTGATCATCCAACTTTATTTACAGTGTTTAGATTACAACTTATACAACAATTAACCTTCACAGAGCAAATTCATCTTCTATAAGGTACTGACCATATAATTTTTGGAGGTGGGTGACTATAATTTTCTTTTGAGATGAAATATTTTCTTTGTTTTATCTCAATATAATTCATGTTATTTTTCCAAATAATATCATGGGTATAATATGGTGTTATTCTGTTATAAATCTGTGGAAGATATTTTTCCACCAATGACAGACGGAAATTAAACAAAAAGTGTCAGCTACCCTTGCATAAAACATTGAATAGTTGGTCCCTAATTAAATTGCTGTATACCATGGTACATACCACAATACATTCAGAGATACCATGGTACAAAAGTTTTCATGCTACCCAGCTCTGCTACCAACACAAGGTTACTAGTTTCAGTTCATAGTTTTCTGCCATATGCTTGAAATAGACTTGTACAGACATGCTTACTCCTAGGTCAATCATTACCCATGTACAGACATGCTTACTCCTAGGTCAATCATTACCCATGTACAGACATGCTTACTCCTAGGTCAATCATTACCCATGTACAGACATGCTTACTCCTAGGTCAATCATTACCCATGTACAGACATGCTTACTCCTAGGTCAATCATTACCCATGTACAGACATACTTACTCCTAGGTCAATCATTACCCATGTACAGACATGCTTACTCCTAGGTCAATCATTACCCATGTACAGACATGCTTACTCCTAGGTCAATCATTACCCATAAAGAATCTGAATATCAGTTATAGATTCCCAAATCAATGCAGATCTTTCCTAGGTTAAATAATAATAATAATAATAATAATAATAATAATAATGACTTTATATAAAGAGGGTGACACAATTAGCTAAGAACTAATCTACCCTGAGGCCCTCAAAGATTATGAGACATGAAATTAGATAAAATGGACAGCAACACTGACCCTGAACGTACATGCCCCATCCCCACAAACCAATATGGGTCTTTCTTGGACAGACAGAAACACTTGTACAAGATTTCATACTAATGCATTCTGTCGTACTTAAGTTATTACCAGAAATGAAATGCAACAAATCTATTTTTAGTAACTGCAACTGTGACCTTGATGCTACTATCTCAGAATTACTAGGCGTCTTTCTGGGACTAAGGGAAACCCAAAAATAATAAGAGTCTTGATGTAGCTAATGGAAACATGTTGCAACAAACACTGTTTCTGGCAGAATTTTAATTTACAAATAGCTCTACCTTAGGCAGTACGCAATCCAGAGCCACTAAGATTGCTTTGAAGGAATATAGTCCTTCAATCAGCTTTGACAACTGTCACGGGCATAGTCAGCTCTTATACCCCCCCATTTGGAAGCCACCAAGAGTGGGGCAGTTGATGCCGAAATAAATTCAATGATGGGAGTGGGCCAATCAAATACAGTCAATGAGAGGGCTCAAAAAGAATGGGGGCATGGTCTAAACTTTAAGTGGGAACAGGCATGATCTTTATAGGAAAACTAGCAATAACACATATTTTGAATTTAACTCAATTCTGTTTTCTAGAACTCAAGTTATTCTATATTCTAATTTTGTCCAACAAACTTAATGTGGGAGGTAGCTAAATAATATGAATTCACACGTTTTGCATCATGAAATTTTCAACATGCACCATGAATTCATATATTGTTTTACCTTATGAGGTTTTCAACTTGCACAACAAATTCATGATGTTATTCATCTTGTATGATGAATTTCATGTAACGTTTTACCTCATGAGGTTTTCAACTTGCACAACAAATTCATCATGTTATTCATCTTGCATGATGAATTCATATAACGTTTTACCTCATGAGGTTTTCAATTTGCACAAATTCATGATGTTATCCATCTTGCATGAATTTATATGTTTTACCTTATGAGGTTTTCAACTTGCACAACAAATTCATCATGTTATTCATCTTACATGATGAATTCATATAACGTTTTACCTCATGAGGTTTTCAACTTGCACAACAAATTCATGATGTTATTCATCTTGCATGATGAAATCATATAACGTTTTACCTCATGAGGTTTTCAACTTGCACAACAAATTCATCATGTTATTCATCTTGCATGATGAATTCATATAATGTTTTACCTCATGAGGTTTTCAACTTGCACAACAAATTCATGATGTTATTCATCTTGCATGATGAATTCATATAACATTTTACATCATGACATTATTTAACTTGCACGACAAATGTTGTGTTTATTTGATTGGTACTGTGTGATTGACCTTTGTCCATAACTGAGGGTAGGAGTTTGAGCCTACCTAATATTTTGTTCTTAAACAACATATTAAATAGTTAATTTTTGTCAATCATTGTAGATTATATTTTAAGACAATTATTACTTGTAGGTAAACATGTTTACATGGATCTGAGTTCAGGATATTGGTTTTCCCCTCTGGAATTCCTCATGTACCTGATGTCTGCATGTTAACTTAGATTAACAGACCTGAGCTTGCTTACAACTTAGAATGCTCTAGAAATTAATTTTTGACCCCCAGGCTAGTCCTCTTACTGCATCGAATGTTTTATAATAGGGTTGTTTACATTGGAAATACTCATTCCTATATTAACATCTGAAGTGGAGTCAGTCATTTAGATGTGTTCAGTTTTATTTTGAAAGGATTTATTTATTTAAATTATTCACTGGAATTACAATGTGCTCATTAATGCTTTCAGACTAAACACTATTTGGGAGCTATTGTAAATTCATCATTGTGATACATAAGACTGTTAGTACATCAACACTATTCCAGGCTATTAGTACATCAGCACATTAAAAATTGGAATTCATTTGAAACACCACTAGAATTAATTTGGAATACACTATACCTTTGGAATTGTGAAAGAACTTTTAGAATTATTTGAGATATAATTCCTAATACTGTAAGTTCTTTTTAAATTTTCACTTTGTATTCTAGGTAAATAAATTATTGGAGGAATTTTACAAAACTTGTTGGTTTTTGCTCTTTTCTCTTATTTTAAGACTAAAGCATCATAATAGAATACATAAATGTTTTGCATCATGACATTTTCAACTTGCATGATGAATTCCTGTGTTTTACATGATGACATTTCAACTTGGATGATGAATTCCTGTGATTTTCAAGATGGCTGCCATGTTGGCAATATTAGATGCCAGATCAGCCCTGCTATGTTTAGGGCAAAGAAGAGATCATAAGAAATCTTCTTAGTGGAAGTACCATGTCACTATGACCTTCCATTTAGGAGGATAATGAGATAGAACCCATAGTGGCCATTCTGGATTTCAGATTGGCACCATTTTCATTTAGGACCAACTACACACCTCGAGAGATCTTTTAGTGAAAACCCCAAATGAATATGACCATCCATTCATGGGCAATAGCAACAGCAAGATTTTCAAGATGGCCACTTTGGTGAACACAGTGGAGGTCTGATTGGCACCATTCTTACTTATGACCAACAAATCATATGAAATATTTTGGTGCAAACCCCATGTTAAAATGACCTTCCATTCAAGAGGAATAACAATAACAAGACTTCCAAGATGTTTGCTGGGTGGCCAAATTGGATGTTAGATCTGCACTATTTGTTATTTATGAACAAGCAGACATCATAAGAATGGCCATACACTGACCTACATTCAGACCTTTTTATTGTGCCTTAGCATTATATACCTATGTTGTTAACTTAAAAATTTACTCATTCCTACATTAACATCGGAAGTGGAATCAATCTTATTGTTGTGTTCAGTTTTAATTTGGGCGGATTTATTTCTTTAAATAATTCACTGTAATTACAAACTGCTAATTAACACTTCTTGGACTAAATCATTAATTTGGAATTATAGTGAGTTCAGTCAAGGACATTTTGGAATATTATTGTGATACATCAAAAGACTATTAACACATCACCACATTCCAGGCCATTGGCACATTAGCATTATTTGAGACTACAGGCACATCAGCACATTCAATATTTGAATTTATTTGAAGCACCAATGGAATTCATTTGGAAATCTGAACATTTGGACATGTGATAAAAAGTTCATTTAAAATCGTCACTTTGTATTCAAGGGAAATAAATTATTTGTTGAATTTTACAAAACTTGTTGGTTTTCGCTCTTTACTATTAGTTTAAGACCATAGATTCATAACAAGATGGACAATATGCAATCACATATGCTCTTCTGGTCTATTACCAGCAGAGCTAGAATTGAGAGGCTAACCATTATGAATTAATTATAGGAATGCTGATATCTTGCTGGAATGTTGCCACCGAATTACAGCTGTATACCCAAGATAGGGCAAAAGAAAACCTAATACATCAAAGACAAAATCAATATAAAGATCATTAAGATTTAATCTGAGTTTATCTCTCCCACTTTGGTATAGCAAACACATTAATGCTGGGCTAAAACTCATGGAGAAACATACATACTAATTCTTCTCAACAGATCAATCTAAAAATTTATGAAACTAATCCTGCATGTTTGAACTGCATGATGTGAATCTTTTTCATGTCACAGTGAAGGAAAAGGTTCTTGTTGTTTTAATGGATTTTTCAACTTGTGACATTAATCAGAACTTTTGTGAAATTTACTGTTTTGGGATTGGACTTTTCCCCAGGTCCTTATTTTGAATCTTTTTTTCCCATAGCTAATATGGCATAGAGCAACCTAATAATAATGTATATCAAATAATGCCAATGGAGGATTTAATATTGTTTATTTTGTGGTTAATACATGTTCAAACTATTAAATCGACCCTGAGATTGTGTGTTAACTTGTTTGAGCCTTGTAACACAGGTATATTTCCTGTGTTTCTAAGTGGCTCATTAGAGCTTATGTTAAATAGTTGTTTCCAAATCATGACATCAAATAAATCTGATCTTCTTATCTTATCTTAACCCCACAAAATGGACCATCAAAACAAACATTTCAACCTAACACTTGTTGAACTTAATGTCAAGAAACTGATGTCATTTTGAAAATAAAAACACAGAATGGTACCACACTGTCTACCACTCAAGGTCAATTTGTAATGATCTGTGATATGTTACATTCTTGAATAGTTCATCAGTTATTCCAAAACATTCCATGTAGCTGGTAAAAGATTTTAAAGTAAACAGGGAGGTTTGGAGTGCTTACCCAGCTGAGGTACAGGGGGCAACAAAATGTATCTAATTACTCTAGCAGATTTAGGCAGGTTAATTACCGGCTAGTGGCACTTGGTGATTATGCTCTAAATTCATAGGATTTATCATTTTTCAGTAATTACTATAACAATAACTTACTTCCCCCAAAAATACTAAGTCTATTCTAGAATGAATGATTCTGGAATTTGTAATAATTTCTATAAAAAAATGCACTGGAAAATAAACCAAATATGCAACAAAATACATTCAAGTCCGACTTTATTTCTTCATTAAATGACTCTAATTTCTCCCTCTTTTAAAAAAAAATGGAGAATTTTATAAAACAATGTTTTTAGATCTTGAAAAGACACTTAATAGCACATGACTATTCTAGATACTGAGATAGCAGCACAAGACTGTATTCTAGATACTGAGATAGCAGCACATGACTATTCTAGACACTGAGATAGCAGCACATGAGTATTCTAGATACTGAGATAGCAGCACATGACTATTCTAGATACTGAGAGAGCAGCACATGACTTTTCTAGATACTGAGATAGCAGCACATGACTATTCTAGACACTGAGGTAAAGAGTACCATTTACTTTGTTTTAAAATGTACAACAAGCAGATCTGTCAGTCTTATTAAGGCATGTAACTGCCAGGCACCCTTAAGCCTGTAGACCAAAGACAAAGCTATGAAATATAATGTACAACACTTGATAGAGGGAATCCAGGTTTAGGCAAACACTATTCTCTACATTATCAAGGAGAACAAGGTTATATAAATCAATAAATTTTAAATGTATGATGGTATCATTACTGAACTAATGTGCCAACTACCTTGTTCTTGGTAACTACAATCATGTTGGAACATGTTCCAATTGTGTTATATACATTAAAATCACACCAGGTGTTCAGTTCCCTGCAGAGGACAATGATCAACTTTGACAAGTCACCATATAATAACTCGTAGGTCTTGAAAGCTTGGTCAAATTCTAGAAGTGGCTAGTAATTAATCAGACATCCCAAAAACCAAGACTATTTGAAAAATTTTGAAGATGTTTGTTTCCATTTAAACATTCCCCTGCCATCTTGAAATGATCTGCAACCAACTCTTCAAAACAATATGGAATTTAAAATGTTCAGAGTTAGACTCTTTAGGATCTTTCTGAAAATTTTAATTTCATTATGAAAACAGGAAGTGCTGCATAGAATAATTATAAATTTGAATTTTCAGCAATATTACTGGTTGTTTAAAAAATTGAAAAGAAAATATAGCAAGGGCATAATGAACCTGAGGTGACTGGTCTGTCCAAAGTTATCCCATATCTTTTGCATTTCTTAAGGAGGTTACATAGTGATAGTTACACTACTCATTAGATGAAGTCCTACTGCCTCTGAAGAGTTGCCCTACTCACTGGATGAAGTCCTACTGCCTCTGAAGAATCACCCTACTCAATGGATGAAGTCCTATTGCCTCTGAGGAGTGACTCTACTCAATGGATGAAGTCCTATTGCCTCTAAAGTCACCCTACTCAATGGATGAAGTCCTATTGCCTCTGAAGAGTCACCCTACTCATTGGATGCAGTCCTATTGCCTCTGAAGAGCCACCCTACTCAATGGATGAAGTCATATTGCCTCTGAAGAGTGATTCTACTCAATGGATGAAATCCTACTGCCTCTGAAGAGTCACCCTACTCAATGGATGAAGTCCTATTGCCTCTGAAGAGTCACCCTACTCATTGGATGCAGTTCTATTGCCTCTGAAGAGCCACCCTACTCAATGGATGAAATCCTATTGCCTCTGAAGAGTGACTCTACTCAATGGATGAAATCCTACTGCCTTTAAGAGTCACTCTACTCAATGGATGAAGTCCTATTGCCTCTGAAGAGTGACTCTACTAATTGGATAAAGTCATATTGCCTCTGAAGAGTCACCCTACTCAATGGATGAAGTCATGTTGCCTCTGAAGAGTCACCCTGCTCATTGGATGAAGTCCTGTTGCCTCTGAAAAGCCACCCTACTCAATGGATGAAGTCCTATTGCCTCTGAAGAGTGACTCTACTCAATGGATGAAGTCATATTGCCTCTGAAGAGTCACCCTACTCAATGGATGAAGTCCTACTGCCTCTGAAGAGTCACCCTACTCACTGGATGCAGTCCTATTGCCTCTGAAGAGTCACCCTACTCAGTGAATGAAGTCCTACTGCTTCTGAAGAATTAACCTTCCTCAGGCCAATCATGATGATTTGCTTATAAACTTGTCTGCCAATCAAATCATCTCTATCATCTACTGCTGGGTTCAGTTTGAACTAAATATTTTCAAGTTTGAGAGAAGTTTATCACATGTCCATGTTCAAACTACTGTAGATATCTTTATTTCCTTTTTTACTAAGATACCAAATCTTGATCTGAACCTACAAAATGTTTGCTAAAACCACATTTGTAACTTGAAAAATGATGTAAGATCCAAAACTGAGCAATATACTACAAGGCATTTCTGTGATCTGGATCATCTGGACTGGCAAAAACAATCTTGCAAGACACAGTGTGAGGGTGCAGAAGAAGAGGCAGACAGAAAAAGAGGTGGGAAGACAACATTAAAGAGTGGACAGGCATGGGATTTGGAGATTCCCAAAGGGCAGTAGAGAACAGGGAAAGATGGGAAGAATTTGTTGTAAAGTCAACTGTGGTGCCCCAACGAACTCTTAGGTTAAGGGATTGATGATGATGATAAGTTCTGTGATAAACAAGTCTGCTGCTTTATATTTGATGCTTTCAAAGGTTTCCATGGTTACCACAGGTAACACTCAACAAACCAAGTCACAAAATCCATACATATAGAACAAGCAGACTAAGCTGTCAAGATTACACATATCATATTAAAACACATTATGAAAGTTTTTTGATCTTAAAAGCGTACACTTTTTAACCTTTATTGTTACTAGGAACTACCCTTGTGGGCTCAGAGATCTAGAATAGCATCAATGCACGCTCCTGCACATCATAAGAAGGAAATGGTGGATGCGCTGTGTTGCCCTGGCATGTGTCTGATGGTGGTGTTCCAGCTGCTGGGAGAGGTCTTTTATAAAGAATAAGGTTTATATTGAAGGTTCGACATTTGTAGTTTGTGGGTTCTCTCCTTCTTTGGCTTGGCTTTTTCTTTGCATGCCTTTGCTTCAATACCTAAATATTGTCTGCACTGTATAGTCAGAATTATGCTGATCTGCCATTAAACCGTAAACACATGCATATACTCGTAGCCATTCTTCTTGACTACAAATAACTGGTGTCAAAAGTAAAAAAATAATATAAAGTAGAGACTGAAATCCATATGGAGAACAATGAATGACATGTATACTGTAAGAATTAATCAAACATTCTTTCGCTGATTATTTAAAATCTGTTAAATTTCTGAATGACTGTATAACTGTTTCTTTGGAAGTCTACCAGAAAGTTTTCAATACACTGGTCCACTGGTATGGAACAACATTCCCTGTGACATAAGGCAGGCTCCAAGCATTTCTTCTTTTCATAATCAATGTCTCAAATGGATGAAATCTTTAGAAATTGAACAGTTCTAGTACAATAAATACCACCTGCTTTTCTGTAATTTGGCATCATTTTCACAGCTGAATTTTTCAATGCAGGATGATATTTTATATTTTATATATGTTTATGTTTTCACAAATGCTTGTGCATGTGTTCCAGGTGTGATACTTTGACTTTTAAAGTCACTTAATTATTTAGTGTCAAGCCAGATTCTTCACATCCTGTTGTATATACTGTATATATTGTACATAACAGACAGAAGGCCTCAAGGTAGATTAGTTCTGTAACTTACTGAGTTACCTTCTCTAAATAAAATCTTCATTATTATTATTATTATTATTATTATTATTTGAAAAGCACATTTAAAATTTAGTGATTTAAACCCTGCAGTCTTGGTGGCTAAACTACCTGGGACAAAGCATAAACAAATGCCAGTTTACGTATTTGCTTATTTTTCCAACTAGATCCAATACTCCACAATCCAAATAATGCTATCAAATCAATCTGCCTTTTTTTGTCTACTTTAATACCAATTGATATCTTCCAGTCTCCCAGCCAAGCCCATATAAAACACTGTAAGCTCAATCAACCAGCCAAGCCCATATAAAACAATGTAAGCTCAGTCTCCCAGCCAAGCCCATTTAAAACACTGTATGCTCAGTCTCCCAGCCAAGCTCATATAAAACACTGCAAGAGCAGTCAACCAGCCAAGCCCATTTAAAATAATGTAAGCTCAAACAACCAGTCTCCCAGCCAAGCCCATTTAAAACACTGTATGCTCTGTCAACCAGTCTCCCAGTCAAGCCCATATAAAACACTGTAAGCTAGTCAACCAGTCTCCCAGCCAAGCCCATATAAACCACTGTAAGCTCAGTCCCCCAGCCAAGCCCATTTAAAACACTGTTAGCTCAGTCTCCCAGCCAAGCCCATTTAAAACACTGTCAGCTCAGTCAACCAGCTAAGCCCATTTAAAACACTGTAAGCTCAATCAACCAGTATCCCAGCCAAACCCATATAAAACACTGTAAGCTAGTCAACCAGTCTCCCAGCCAAGCTCATTTAAAACACTAAGCTAGTCAACCAGTCTCCTAGCCAAGCCCATATAAAACACTGTAAGTTCAATCAACCAGTATCCCAGCCAAGCCCATATAAAACACTATAAGCTAGTCAACCAGTCTCCCAGCCAAGCTCATTTAAAACACTAAGCTAGTCAACCAGTCTCCTAGCCAAGCCCATATAAAACACTGTAAGCTCAGTTAACTAAATCTAATTAAATTACATTTTAGGAGTCTTGAGTAAAATGGGATGCAGACTGTTTATCTTTAAAATCAGTATAATTATAAACATTCCTTTGGGTCTGAAGACAGCTAGTAAAGGGCAGAAACTCAGTGTTTGGTTAAATGTGTGAACTATCTCAAAAATGTCTATCAAAAGCGATTTGTTTCACGAATCAAAACTGCATGGATATAAGGCAAATAAAATTTGTGTACATTGATTGCAGGCCTCCATAACTTGCCATGTATGCTAGGCATGCCCAACAGGACTTACCCTTTCTCCAACAATAAAATACCTAAATCAGACTGTGAGTTTCTGCTAAGTCATAAGAAACTTTTATTCAATCTAATGATAAATAATTGTTTATACTTAAACCTGTACATGGGTACTGACCTCATAAGAAGTTCATTGCAATCAGTATGATTGTCATCAATACAAAATAAGCTCTACCTGGAGCCAGGTATCTGGGACCCCATGCCTCTACCAAGTCTGGGAGTAGCCAATGAGATTTCGTTACAATGGTATACACCAGTTTTTACTGATAAAATTTGTCCCTGTACAACAAAAAATTAGGCTATCAGTAGTAATGTACTGACATACTGTAAAAAGTGCCAAAGTCTTGAAAGTTAACTGTCTCAATGTGAAAGTTTGTTAGAAGCCAATATATATTTTTCATGCAACTATATTGGACCATATAAACACAGATTTGATCAGTGAGTGACAATAACATCACAGCACCAAGAAGAGTCAGTTTATTTCTTTGATGGATTCAGGTGGTGTAGTGGTACATACATGCAGTATAATTCTGCCTTCCTAATCCATTAAAATGGACAACTTGCTGTTAGAGCTGGAGTCCTACTGTTATCAAATGACTGAAACACAGTCTTGGGTTGCTGCTGAAGCTTAATAAGTGAGGGAGCTAAGAAGCCAGTCTCATCATGTGTACTTGCTGTCAAACCAATGCCTTAATTAGCCATCAAAGACATAAGCCAACATTCCTTCCTGCGCCATGTGTCTAACTGCTGGTGCACAAAGCAATCAAAATTAAAGCACTCCTATTTCTGCTTTATAGATGTTAATCCAAGCATTGATGTTCAAAACATATTAATAACCACATGTTGTTTCCCAATGGGCATCCTTGGTTTGAATTTTGGTGCTTTCTATCTATGGATGACTGTAAGTCATGTGATCTATATTTACATGCTGAAGTTAAA
The DNA here is from genome assembly GCA_016617855.1 of Megalonaias nervosa. Lineage (NCBI taxonomy): Eukaryota > Metazoa > Mollusca > Bivalvia > Unionida > Unionidae > Megalonaias > Megalonaias nervosa. The sequence continues at coordinate 9,119 of JAECUM010000247.1, read as the reverse complement.
GGCATTCACTCAAACCAAGACACTAAAATTAAACATTTTTTAAACTCAAAGGAGTTCTGGATAGTACCATTAGGACACGTACATTCAAGGATCAGAAATTTTTTCAGAACATTCTATTCTCTTGGAGTTGAATAAAACTCTTTAGGGTAATTCTGGATTCAATTCATAATACTCAAAGTTCCTCTTACATTTTCATTTTATAATTTTGATAATTAAATTATTCACTAAGTTAATTTTGCTTCTTTCAGTTACTTAGTTTACAACCATAGTCGTAAACTTATGAATATATTTTTGTACAACAACATTAGAAAGGGGTTTATTGTTGATATCACGGGGCTACTGGACCTCCGATGTCATGGACATGCACACTGCAATATTTGTTTAGTCATGTGACTAGCATTGCAAATAGCAAGAACAGGTCAAATTTCATCAATGCTGTAGTATCGTCTCATCTGTCAGTGGATTAAAGACAAAACGATATTATATCAACAATTTCTGAAAATAAATCATTTTCGTATTTATTTCATGCAGGTATCGCCCAATGTAATTTAAGTTTGCTATGTTGCTAATAAGTGCCTACCCCATCCCACCATCACATGGTGGCAATGAGTTCCAACTTTTTGATTGGTAATTGCCGTAACTGGTTCTGACCCCACACCCCATAAAAATGTCAAAATATCTAAAATGGGGTGGGGGGAAGGGTCAGAGGAAATTGGACTAGGGTTTGCACTACTGTCATGGTTTTGATTTGTGACACTGCAATCAACACAGCTCTTGTAGATGTCAGAATTGTATTAACTTCATTTTCTTTCAACATAATTTTCACAAATTTATGCAAATGATAAACAATGCATTGATGATACTGACTGATTAGCATTTGTACCGATAAAATCTGGCCTTGTACCGTCTTTTTCTATCCTTGCCGGTACGACTCCCAGAAGTAATACTGGTATATGCAACTGATGACAACTGCACTTGATAGAACAAATGTCCAGCAACAGCTTTTTTACTTTGATATGACCTCTATTCTATACCATGTTCTTTAGCAACTTGCCATGTTTCTTCATCATAAGAGTGTGCCTGAATGGTGATGTTCTATGCAATGTGACAATTCAGAATTATCTCCCGAGTTGGATTCTGAATTTCTGGAGATTTAGGAGATTTACATTTGTTTCCTTGGGAACTGATTCAATATTGCATATGGCTTACATTACATTTTTAGGGGATTGTTCTACAAAATGCAGCCAATCTCACCAGGAAAATTGTTATGTATATGTAATTTAATTACTTGCTTGTTAGTTTTAAATTTTTTTTATATTTTATTCCATTGCATGTTATTGTAATGGTTACTTTGTCTACTGGATTTGGTATACTTTTAGAAATTCAGTTCAGTTCTGTTTGACGTGATAAACAACCAGTAGTTGAAACACTGTATCTAGTTGCTGACCTTGATTCAAAACTAGTAAGGTTTGTAGTAAACAACTTTTTTCATTATTCTTTGTAAGAGATTCATTCAGTGGAATCAAGGCCATACCTAAAGTACACGATAATTAGCATGCAAGAAATATTCTACGTTGTTCTAGAAGGTGACCACCTGACCCTCATACGGGAATCTGTTTTGTGTCTTAACTTACTGCATAACTGTTTTCTTGAGATGAACTAGTGAGGTGGGCTTTCAATCTTCAATGATTAAAGGTGTCTTGTTGTGACCAGTTTGAGTTGAATTTTGATTTTGTGGAATTATTCATTCTTTACCTGGAAAATACTAGTACTCATACAGAAATTCTTGGACAAGGAAATTTATCGAAATTAATTCAGAAATTCTAAACCGGAATATTATTTTCTGTGATTCAACAAAGAACTGTTGACACATCAGTACAAAGCTGACTATCAAAGACGTCATCGCCTTCCATCTTGAATTTCATCAGGATTTGAACTGTGATTCACTTAGGACTTATCATTGATAGGACTTCTATTTTTTAATTCTTGGATTAATTTTTGGATTTGATTCATAAGCCGTAAGTCCTGTTTCTCATTTTTACCTTGTTTTTTTCTAGGGAAATAAATTATTTGCTAAATTTTACAAAGCTTGTTGTCTTCACACTTTTCTTGTTACTTTTATACCAGCCTAAACATGTAACAAAATAAACAATTACTGAAATACCAATTTTTCATTCAAATATTAGCAAAACATAACTTGGATTGAAATATTTGACTACTGGTATTCATTTCTGCTCTGTGTTTGACCTTCATATAAATACCACCCAGATCTATCATAAATCTCCAGAAAGTTGAATCCAACCTTAAGTAGAATGATATACCTAATATTATTTTCATGTACACCCTTAAAGTAAACAACTTAATCAACTTCACACAAGTTACACCACTCCATGGCTATATGGCCACAATTTACAACCAGAATTTTTTATCCCAGTAGTTTGAAGCCGGGCTTTTGAATAGGTATATCATCCCATCATGAACAAAAATTCAAACAAGGGCCAAGTCAACATGAAAATATGTATTCTGTTGACAGGTTCTGCCCATCCAAAAGGAGAGTCTTCAAAAAAATACACATTTTTATGACAGGATCCACCATGATAGGTCCATCCAGGGATATAAGTAGGGGTGGGCATCACAAAGGGTTTTTCTGTGGTACATCCACCCAGACCCCACCTAGCCTCTGCTGAATGGGAATGCTGCAAAGAAGATGTATTCAAAAACTTCTCTATAAGCAAATATATAATTGTATATGTGTAGACTAAGTCTGTACTAATAAATTTGGCATGGATAGGGATATATACTAAATATCCACCTAATTAAGAAATAAATTTTCAACAATAATAGTTGTGCTAACACCTCCGTGGTGTAAGAACCAAGTTGTAAAGTCATAACAAACCTAAAAAATGCCAACATCTCTCACAAAACCTCAATTCAAATAGAAAATAATTCTTGATCAAGGGTAATTCCAATTCATAAAAATAAACATAAAGAAAAAAAAGTCAAATCACAACATAAAACACAGTGTGAAGGTAATTTCTCTATCATGCAGAATTTAAGTTACCCATAATGGCTGCAATCAGAAAAAGAATGAAGGACAGTGCACATGGGTATGGCATCTGCAAATTTGACCAAAGGCAGTCTTGTCTTCTAAAATCTTCTAGTGCACCCTGATGGCGTGGGGGGGGGGGGAACAAATTTTTGTCTAATGGTTGGAGAATTTTCTGCCTGAAAAAGTACCAGCTATGCAATAGCAATGTGTCTTGTATTTATATTAAAACATATTTGCTGATGGCTGCCACCAACCCACAGCCTCTGCCAATCCTAGGACAGAATCAACATGAATATTTTGCTGATGGGTTACACTTATCCAAGAGCTGAGACAAGGTGAAAATACTTATCTTGATAACAGGTTTCACTCATCCAAGGGCTGAGTCAGCGTGAAATATCTATTTTGCAGATAGGTTCCACCCATGAGACTTGGTGAAAATATATGTTTTGCTGACCAAGTTCCACAGATGGAAATGTATTGCAAGCTGGAATACTAGATGAAGTCCTCTATAATTTGATGAAGGAGATTGTTGAAGTCAATAGCCAGTCAGGAAATCCTATTTTTAAAACTTGAACATTTGTATTTAATTACTAATATTTTTTCTACGATATACACATGCATGTGACAAGTCCAGTGTAATAAATGCAGGAAATTTGCTTTTCAAGTCCAGAAGATTATGGTTCAATGCAAGAAAAATTTTATCAACATCATTCCCAACACAATTTTCACCTTCATTTCAAATCTATTCAAAACTTGTTTCAAGTTTTCCAAAACAAAAATTCAGAAAACAAAAGAAAATAAGTTTTCTTTCAACTTCAAAATGATAAATGAGTTGTAGATAATGTAAGATCAATGAATGAAACATCCTTTTTCCATTTTTCTAATCCAGTCAGATGTCACTAATTATAAGCAATAACCTGCCAGGCCATCACCCTTTACCAGAAAAGTTATGGTCATACAATACACTGTAACCTCCATCAAGATCAGGAAGGTGACTAATCTGCTGTATCCTGAAGAAAACTGGCTGAGAATCATAACCCCCCAAAACCATGCTGCTAAGCAACATAAAACAAGACCAACATCAAAAGCAGTGACTGCAAAATTTAATAAACAACATCCCATCAAAGATTGCTATTGATACTCTAAATTCCCAACCAAATATGAAAGTAAATTTGACTGATGAATAGACATGGCATGCACTGATCGACACCAGTACATTGCACAATGTATGACAGTCAACTGCCAAACACTAAAACCAATGCACAGTGTCCAGGACTATTACATCAACAGACTGGTTATCAAAATTACAAACAAAATTTGAATATTTATAGCTTAAATTATTACAGGACACAATGACAGTCTTTAATTCACCAAGACTTCACCAAGCAATTTGTCTAATATCTCGACTAAAAATGTTCTCTACATAAAGCTATCCAGCAAAAAGATGCTAAAAGGGAATCTGGGAAATAATAAATTTGTTTCATAGAAATCCTACTACAAATAGAATTCATTAATGATGACTTGATATGTGTCAAATTGAAACATGAACATTTTTTTCATAATTTTATTGATCATGATAATTTATTTTACATTTATCCTTTATTTACAAGGTGCTTCTCCCAAGGATGTAACTGAAACCACTTTACAAGCATGATACAGGTTAAAAGTTTAAAAAATCCATATATTTACTGAGTAGGTGTTGATTTTTATGCAGGACCCACACTGGCTGACCCAGATTTTGTGGCAGTTCATAATAATTATGTCAGTATACTGCCTGTCCAGGACACAATACTGATGAAGGTGAATTCACTTGTACAAATAATTGGGGCATAAGTCTGATTCATTATGCTTCATGAAGTCAATCATTAAATCCCTTTTCTAAACTTCTCTTTGAGTTCTTCGAGTCATCATTCTCATGACAGTGTTGCCAAGTTTTCATCTGACTTTAATATTTCTAATGTAATAATAGTAAAAATGATGATTTGATACTTAGAGCTGGTTAAAACGTTTCATTAAAATACACACTGCAACCAGGACAAGCCAATCTATTCCTCAATAACTTAAATTTGTTCTCTGTGAAACAAACATGTGATGAAAGGTTCAGCAGCAATTCTGATCCAAATGTGAACCATGATAATCAACAATTAAATTTTGAAATTTTCTATGGTAACTTCTTCAGTACAGATCGTTAGGTTCCAAAGTGCCATTTGGACTAAAGTGTCAAATAAACAGCCATGATTGGTAACAGTCAAATAAACAGCCATGAATAGAAACAGCCAATTAAGCAGCAATGTTTGGTAACAACCAAGTAAACAGCCATAATTCAGCCATGTAAACAGTCATGATTAGTAACAGCCAAGTAAACAGCCATGATTGGAAACAGCAGAGTAAACTGCCATTACTGGTAACAGCCACGTAAACAGCTATTACTGGTAACAGCCATGACTGACAACAGCCATGATTTGAAACAGTCAAGTAAACATCCATGACTGGTAACAGCCATGATTAGTAATAGCCAAGTAAACAGCCATGACTGGTAACAGCCATGATTAGTAATAGCCAAGAACACAGCTATGATTAGTAACAGCCATGATTAGTATCAGTCAAGTAAACACTGCACATATATATAGCATCAATATGATTCATAATGTGGAAATCGAGCATGTGGAGCTTGTGTCAATGGGCTGCAGAGCAGTCTTTTCACTTAGCATGGCTACTTTTGCCCTCTTTGTTGCAACTATATCTAGTGAAGATATGGTTCATAACCCTGATACTGGGCATTTTACTGAAGCCCATGCCCTCAAAATTAGGCACAAAAAAACTGCACAAACATTTTGGAATAAAAACCGTTCCAATTAAACATAAATATACATACCTGATAAAATATAAAATGTTAAGATGCTAAAATTCTGTAAACTGAATACATAACTATTATAACTCTATGGTCTTCAACCAAGTAATAGAAAAGAGCAAAAACCAACCAGTTTTGTAAAATTTAACAAATAATTTATTTCCCTAGAATACAAAGTGAAAATTTGAAAAGAACTTACAGTACTGCAAAATAAATCCCAAACAGTTCAGAAAGTTCTAACAACAAGTCCTAATGAATAAAGTTCTAATTAAATTCCAGTGGTGTTTGAATATTATCCAGCACTGAAGGTGTTGATGTGTTAGAGCTGAAGTGTGATAATGTGCTAAGTCTTCCAAGTAATCACCATAATATAATCCAAGATGTCCTTGTCTGAGTTCACCATAATTCCAAATTAATGTTTCTGTCCATGATATTATTGAGTACTTTGTAATTCCAGAGAATAATAATTTGAATAAATAATTCCACCCAAATAAAAATCTGAACACAATACAAATGATTTTGCTAAAGATGTTAAATGCAAGAATCAATAATTTTTAAAGTAAACAAGATTATAAACCACTCTACTTGACCTAGGTCTCAACTACCATTTTCTGGAAATACTGTCAGTGAATGGAATTTTCCATTCCAGAACAATTCAAGTTGTTAATTAGATAAAATATGTTACTAGATTTAAATAAAGACTGTGGTAAATATTAGGTAGACCCATTTTATCATGGGGAATACCAATGTCCTAGAGCCAAGCACAAATAAACATGTTTACCTCTATCGATAATGATCCTAATATTTAACCCACTTTCACAGACAAATATTAGCTATGTATTATTTGTTTACAAAATAAAAATAACATCAGTGTCTCTAGTCAGGTATGTAGTGAACTTGATTTTAGACAATGGTCAAATCCAAAATACAGAGTATTAGAAGCTCTTTTTAAATTGCTCTGTTCTTGGTTTTTGTGCTAGAAGGTTTCCATGCAATATTGATCTCAACTGGTACTGTGTTTGAAAAAGGTCTGAATAAATCCAGAAGATACTACGGTACAGTTCCATGTAGACATTTTTATACAAGAACTGCCTTGTGAAAATCTATCCTTTCACATATTGTGAACCATTTTAGTTCTGTAAACAATGCTTTTGATGGATGATCAATAGCTGCATCTAGAATAATGCATGCTGCCCATTTCTGAAGTTATAAATCCTGTCAAGCTGAGATTTGGCATAGTTTCCTCATCCAATTGAACACTAATCCATTGTTGGAAGAATACATGAATTGTAGTCTTGATTGCGAGTTTCTAAAGGTAAATATTTGTTCATTCTGCTGGATGAGTGTTTTACAAAGCTTATCAATACAGTCATCCCATTGTAAATTATTATCTAGTATCTACAGACACACCTACAAGCTTTTCATGTTTAACATTTTCTAACTGACAATTATTTATTGTAAGAGATAGTTCTGGGTTTCCTAACTTGTATACCTTTTGTGATTGCTATGTATGGCAAGTGACTGTGTAACTGTAATAGAGCACATCACACATATGCATGGCAAGTGACTGTGTAACTGTAATAGAGCACATCACACATATGCATGGCAAGTGAATGTGTTAACTGTAATAGAGCACATCACACATATGCATGGCAAGTGACTGTGTGACTGTGTAAAAGAGCACATCTCCTGTGTGGATATGGCTAGTGACTGTAACTGTGTAAATGAGCATATCTTTTGTGTGGCTATGCATGGCAAGTGACTGTGTAACTCGTTAACCCTTGGCGCCAAGTTTATGTATCATGAGGTGTAACCTACTTCTGAGCTCTGTAGCATTATGGTCACTTAGGATACACCAAAGTGGGTGAACTACAGAAAAGTAATCAGATTTAGCTCTACAATGATACCAAATAATCTGGACTCGCATTACAAAATGCAGAGGGAGAAACATACTTTTTGAGACCCAATTTTTTTTACATCCAAAACTCACCCATTCACAGAATCAGATTTTGTGTCTGGATTTTAGACTTTTTGTCCTGAGAACAAAGGCAGACTTGTCTGAACTGCACACAGGTTAACATTTGCAAAAGGTAGGATGAGTTGAGGATTTGGAGTAAAAAGGACACTAAAAATATGTGTATAATAAGCATAAAAAAGGAAAAAGAAAACCTCTAATTTTTACCCTTCTGCACATGTGCAAGCAAAATAGCCACTTAAAATCGACATTTCAAAACAAATAGGCATCTGGCTAAAAAATACCCCATGGAAGCAGATGTATTTGAATGTATTTAGAAGTAACAAACAAAATGTGTTTCCTACTCCTGTTTCAGACAAACATGACAAAAAACTCCAGGAGTTAATGAGTTAAATGGAACAAATGACATAATCTTTGTAAATTTCTTGGGGTAGTTAATCCACTTAAAGACCTGGTCCAAGACAGTATTGTGCAAATGTTCCATATGCACCCACAAGTAAAACTATTGCTGCTGCTGTCATAATCCACTGCATGCTCAGTGTTTTAGATTTCCGTCATGCAGATTTGCTTGTATCTTTAAGTTACACAAATTGTGACTGATATGTTGCTCACACTTAGTTTTTGATTGACTTTCCATGCCATCTTAGATGTATGTTAGTTATATTAGATCTACTGCATGTGTATTATTTTTAGGTTCAACTGACTTTCCATGATGCCATCTTAGATATATCTTGGTTATATTAGATCTGCTGCATGTGTAGTGTTTGTACGTTTGATTCACTTTCCATGCCATCTTAGATGTATGTTGGTTATATTAGATCTGCTGCATGTGTTGTGTTTTGAGGTTTTATAGTTATAGCTTTAAGTTACTTTTAATTTCTGTGTATTGTTTATACCCCCACCCCACTTTCCAATAAAATTCTACAACTCTGGATTGAACATACAAGGGTTAATCAAAATGTTCTAAATGAACTGTTTACAATAATTTTTGTAAACCTCAAGTTTCTTTGGACTTAACACATTAACCCCTTAAGGTTTTTGTCGTTTTCGCCTGAAATGCGAGTACGAAACACATTTTGAGGGCTATTTCTGAATACATCCTAATACATTGAACTCCAAGAGATTTTCGGTTAACCTAATGCCTAGTTGTGTTAGAAACATTGTTTCTCATTGACTATTTCGCCCGTGCATGAGCAGAAGGGTAAAAGTTGGAGTTCTTTTCTTTTTTTTTTTTTTTTTTTTTT